>OW052222.1:181639201-181863316 GCA_932526605.1 Nephrotoma flavescens
CACTCGCTTTTTGCACTGATATCCAAGTTTTGTTATCCACAATGCATATGATCCTGAAGATTGGCGATTGTTCATCGATTCCTCTAAAAGCAGCTTGAAGGCAGTTCTCCTTCACGTTACCAACTCAAAAAATTCCATTCCAATTGCACTCAGCACAAACACAAATCAAACCTATGCATCAATGAAAAAAATCATCGATTTGATTAAATACAATGACCATCAATGAAAAGTTTGTGTAGATTTAAAAGTGATAGCTCTTTTAAGTGGCATGCAATTGGGTTACACTAAAAACATGTGTTTTATGTGCTTATGGGATACTCGACCAATACAACGAACGGAACTGGGCTTTACCTGAGAACATTAGATTTCGATACGACAACATCGTTGAGGCTCCACTTGTGCCAATTAAAAAAGTATTGCTACCACCACTTCATATCAAGCTTGGAGTAGTTAAAAATTTTATAAAAGCACTGAATCCAGATGGAAATGCGTTCGTCGAATTGCGTCGCATTTTTCCACGGTTAAGTGGAATGAAAATAAAAGAAGGTTGGTCTTTACATCTATTCGAATGTAAGTTTTGATCAAATGAAATTTCATCTCGCATCTTGTTTTTTATTACAGGAATACTTAATGGACCAGATATTCGTCGTCTGATGAAAGTAGATGCATTTGAAAATGCTCTTAGTGAACGAGAGCTTGTGGCATGAAAATGTGTAAAAGAAGTTATTAAAAATGTTCTCGGAATTAAACGAGCCGATGATTGGCGCAGATATATTGAAAATATGCTGACTGCTTTTCATAATATAAACGTTAGAATGTCACTGATAATACATTTTTTGTATTGTCATGTGGAAAAGTTCGCCGAACAATCACCAGCCGAATCCGATGAGCACGGCGAGCGTTTTCACTAAGTGATGGCAAGGCTCGAGATGCACTCTTGGGTGACATTTGTTGGAATTTGCAAGAGGAAGAAGATCCCGAAGACGACACGAACAAATCAGAAAATTAAAATTAAAAGTTAAGAAAAATGTTAATTTTTTAGGAAAAAATTGAGAAAAATCACAATAAAATCAACTGAATCAATTTAGTTTTCTTTTAAATAGCTTCTATTGTATCTATATTTGCCGATGAGATGTTTATTCGATCGATTTAAATTCAATAAATGGACAAAAAATGATAAAAAACGTGTTTTTCGTCAAATTGAAAAGCAAAAAATAAAATAACACAAAAATGTGATTGTAGATGTTGTTCTTCGGCCTTGATATGTTCGGCAAAGTTGTTTGTCTTGGCTTGCGCACAGTGGCGGCCGCTGAATGATATTTTCTGGCATGCAATAATAAAACAGAGTTATAACGAAACATTAGTTTCGGAGGTCTTTTAAACCACTTGACAGTTTTGCCCGAGCGTGACTCAGGCGCTTCATCAAAAGCGTGGAAAAAATACAAAAAAGTTATTGAATAAATTGTGTGCTGAAAACGACCGTTCGTTTGAGGCACTCGTAGCAGGTATCGTTAAATCAAACATATTAACTTATATGAATTTAAAATTTTGCATTTCAAATAAACTAAAAATTTTCAAAAATTATTTATTTCAAACAATTGTTTGATGTAACACATTTAATTCGGTTTGTAATAGTTTAAAATCAAAAATATTCTCGTATTATTGTTTGAAATTATTAAACACATCCTCAGAGAATTTAATTTTGTATTGTGGGAAATTGGTTTGGTTTAAGAGCTCCATAAAATTTTCTTCAAAAACATTTGCAAAGCGGAAACTAACAGTTTCAATCAATTTTACTAAAATACTTCGAAACACGTTGTTCAATTTATTTTTATCAGTGTATGTTGCAAAAACCTATATTCGCCCGCTTGGACTGCAAAAGATCAAACACAACATCACTCTCTTCAAAAAGTTCGCGAATACGTGTAAGAGAAAAAGAAATTCCTTGTTTTTTAATTAATGCAGTAATCAAACTGCCCCGTTATATGTTTTTGAGTTCCAGTTTTCGGTATCATTAACAATTTCTTCAATAACAAGTAAAAGATTTTCTCTGTTATCCTTAACTTTGGTGCAAATTCTAAATGAATAATTCCATCGCGTTTGACCAAACGTTGGCATTCGCCGTCCCACAAATTCATCAAATAACACATTTCTTTTTGCCAAACGAACAAAAAATGTAGAAAGCGACGACAAATTTCCGAAAACTATTTTACACTCCCTTAATTTGTTAACAGATAGAATTAACTTTATACGCCGCCAGCCGACAGCCAAAACGCGGGCTTCGTCATATGTTTGCGCGATAAGTTTTTCGTTACAGGTGCATTTCGTAAGAAAATCTAATGCAACTTGTGCTATTTCAGCAGCATTTCTAGTTTTTGATATAAGGTCGGTACCCAGCTTGCACTGAAGAAAAATTTTGACAGCAAAACGTGAATTTGATTTTTTTTTTTTTAATGGATGAACAAAATAATTTTCCAGATTATGAAAATAGTTTCGAACTATATTTTTGTTTGTTGTAGGACAAATAAAACAAACGTCAAAATTTATCTCTACATAAACTTTTTAGCTTACTAATTTATCTGTAATTTAGTGGAGACTGTGGAGACCGCGTTTAAATTTATTTCGCCAAGTGCTTACGGCAAATAGTGTAAACAGTAATTTATTATAATTTGTGCTACTGCTTAGCCAAGGGTGCCTTTCTCTATTATTATTATTATTTTTTCCGTAAATGTTTAAGACCCAAACGAACTAACTTTAAAAAGATGTTGAATGATGCCATCGATTTCTTGATCGTTGTTTGCAAAAACAATTGTTCAAGATAAAATTAGTTGGAATTCGAAAATCATAAATCCGAAAAATCTACAATAAATACCATGATCATCCAAATCAGTTTACAATAACTTGACCCTTAGAAATACGAGTAACCACGCTCTTAAAAATAAACACGCGGCCCAAGAATGTTTTGTTTAAATTTTGTATAACTACTTTCTTGAAAAGAATTTTGAAATGTTCTTTCAATCTAATTAACCTGTGCCAATCACTCAAAGAGCAAACTTTATTCATTTGTTTGGTTAATTTTGCATGTGTGTTTGCCCGGATTTGTTTGTAATCAGCAAAACCACCCAAATTTCAATTTTGTATAGTTCTGAATGTAATCATTTTTGGTTTAGTTTGCTTACAGTACAAATCAAACTAAAACTTATATTCATTCAGTCGGGAACTTCTGGAGCTTAAAACAAACAAAATTAGATGAGATATTTGTAATTATTGTTTAAGAATTTTTTCGGCTTTTCGGACAAAATATTATTTTAATGGACACCCATACAATGTTTACGACTATTTTAGTCGCAGAAAACAAAGAGGCCATTTATTAACAATATTTCTACCACAAAAGTAGAAAAAATGCACTCCCCTCCCCCAAACCTTTAACCCCAGGGCGTACTTGTGTACACAAAGAACACAAACCCTTGCAAAAATGACGTGTACACAAGTACGCCCTGGGGTTAAAGGTTTGGGGGAGGGGAGTGCATTTTTTCTACTTTTGTGGTAGAAATATTGTTAATAAATGGCCTCTTTGTTTTCTGCGACTAAAATAGTCGTAAACATTGTATGGGTGTCCATTAAAATAATATTTTGTCCGAAAAGCCGAAAAAATTCTTAAACAAATTAAATTCACGGACGATTATAAAATTCTTCTTTGTAATTATTGTTGTAACATAGAAAGAGAATCAGCCGTTCCGCACGGTATGTCAAAGAAGCACTGCTTCACGCTTCAAAATAAGTGATGAAGATGTTTATTGCTAGTTTAAAACCTTATTTTATATTTAAACATTCTTGTATTGATTTATACTGCTCTCTCGAAAATAAAATTTAAACTAAAATCTACATCTCAAAAATGGCCTTAAATTTTTTTTTATTTCCTTTCTATTTGTGTTGAAGTTGCTTCACCGAAAAATTTTTGTTGAAAAATGAGTCGCAATTATCATAGGTAAACGGTGAAACAAGCGAAGATGAAGCTGCTTCTTTGACAACCGGTATGGAACGGCTCAATGAGGGGTATTGTAGAGTAGAGATTTTCGATTCTTTATTTGGTTAAGTATATGTAATTTTTTTATTTCGTGCTTCTATGTAAATAGTACTTTCGTTCGTAATAATAATATTAGTGATTTACTAATTTTGCTGTGCATGAATTGCATGCGTTGCATTCATAGACCTCTGCTTGCGCAACAACTTTGCTGAAGAAAGCATAACGAAAATCTTAATCGTTCAGGAGCTATCAACGTGAATATGAGTGTATATTTTGACAAATTTTTGACTCAGAGGCAAAATATCTCGAATCGAAAGCGATATCTCAAAAATAGGATACTGTTAAAGTTAGCCGAAAGTTTCCAGCCGCAAGATAATGCAGATAGTGTCCTTGCTATCCCAACCGAAACACTAGCTAGACAAATGCACTAGACAAATGGACTAATTGTAGAGGCTAACGGCTTCGACAACTCTCACGGACACGCGGGGGGTCGCTGCGCTACCCTTTTCTATAATTTGACTAATACGTTGGGCAATTAAATGTACTTCAATATACCTTAAATTTTGTTACTCAGCCGATGAATAATCGCCTACCTGCATTATATCGCTAAAATTTAAATAAGTTTTACCTCGATTTTCTCATGTCGAATATTTTCGTTTGTTGTTATTGCTATCCTCGTCCCCCTTTTTTTATTAATATTTCGGAATGACTAGGGTTAGTAGATTAATTTTTATTATCTAATTTTTGTCCCTCCTTCTTTTATTTATTTTTTGCTTTTTTCTTCTATATATAACAAAATGTCTACTTTTACAGATACTCCTGATGATGACCTAACAAGTCGAAATCGATCGAGTGATTTTTAAAACTTTTTGAACCAATTTTTTAATTAAAATATTCAAAAATGTAATTTTGCGAAATAAAAAACAAGTGTTGTAAGTATGTTTCACCAAGTGCCTACAGCAAATATCGAAAAAATAATTATTTATTTGTTTATGGAATACTTTTAATTAAACACTGCGTGTTTTATAAATAATGTAAAATAAATAAATAAATGTTAGAATAAATTGGAAATTGTATCTCAATATAGACATACACAAACGTGTAAACTAAACCTCATCAATCACAATTTATTACTATTTTTAGCATTATGCAAAACCGATCAACGGCAAATAGACGATGCTGAATTACAACGATCTTTTAAGGATCAACGTAAGATTCAGAAGAAGATTACCAAATGATTGTATTGTACAAGGAAATTAGAAGAACTCGGATGTATCAGACCATACGGAAAATGACGATTCATTTGCAGATATTGTTGATAAAAACGATACTTTAACCCCCAAAAACGTTTGGTATTCAGGCATATTCGAGGAAAAATTACTTTCTGATGAAACACAATCGGCTCATAAATTAAGTGTTAAATCCGCTTACGAGTAATTTAAACCATATTTTCCAGATAGTCATTATAAAGATGCCGCAATATACACCAATATGTACCACTTAAACATTTGTGGTACTGAGTTGAATACCTCCGCATTGGAATTAAAAAGATATACGGTGTTTCAAACAATTTTCTCTTAATTGTTCAATCGTGTGGTACGGAAAGCAAAGTAGGACATCTTCAATAATGATACTTGATTAATTGTATAAATTCCGGAAAAGCGGGGGTTTAAGGCGGTTGCACGAGTCCGTCTCGTGCGCGTCGCATTTTGCGACGCGCTTTTTAACCAATCAAATCACCCTAATCTAAAAAAAAAATTCACCTCCTGACTTGAAAAATGTTTAATTTTTAGCAAATACGACGCAAGCGACCAATATAAAAACAAAAAAAAATTAAATATTGAGTAACATTTTTGAGCTTCATTCTTTTTTTTTTTGTCTACTTTTGGCATAATTTTTTTTTTCATCGTAGTCATCGTTCAAAATATTTTCATAATTGTAATGTCATCCAGTTTTGTTATTTGTTGAGAAACGTTTACACCGTTACATGTAAAGTACGGAATTTAATTTTGCGTTCATTCCATATTATATTTGATTTATTTTTACAGTGCAAACTAATGTTATATGTTTATTTTAGGCCAACAGAAACAAGTTTTCAAATGAACCCACCATCCACAATAAATATTGAAGTACAAAATATGTGTCGATCTTTAACCAGAAACGGATGTGCTTTTTCGGTGTAAAAGCAAATGCTATACTGGACGGTGCCCGGCCCGTCAGTATGTGCAATACAAACCAATCCCAAATGGTTTAAAAAATTTTGTAATAATGACATCTAAGGATCTCGTTCTCGACTTTGAGTTATACCAAGATGAAGCCCAGCAGTGGTGTTACGACTAGTCGAAACCATTCCCAAAGGCAGCTTTATATTTTTTGATCGTTATTTTACACAATGTCGCTCTTATTCAAGGTATTGGAGTTAATAAATAATTGGCAATAATAAATTATTTTGTTTTAGGAACGGTAGTACCAAGTAGAATAAAAAATGCAAAGTTTAAAGTCAATCGCTATATGGAAAAAGATGAAAGTCAGGAACCATTGTATAAAATGGAACTGACGAATTATGCACGATTTACATGTTCCAATTTTTTTTCCAGTAAAAAATGAAGGGTTAAGTATATTACGATTTTCGTTTGCGAGAGGAGCACGAAACAAATTCCAGTAAAATAAAATTGGTTTTTTTTCTTTTTAATTTGGGGAAATGTTGTTTACATATGGCTGTCTCTTTTTAACTAGTAATTTTTTGTTATTTGCGTGCAGCTATATTTTTCTGTAAAAAATTTGATGGGAAAAAAAATTGGAACATGTAAATCGTGCATTAGTTTGTGTTAAGTGGAAAGACCTTAAATGTGTAACCGCACTTTCTACTATATCTGGTACTAATCCGATAACAACCGTCAGTCGTTGGAATAAACATACGAAATGTTGCCAGTCTGTAAATTGTCCAAATATAATACACCAGCATAACCAAAATATGGGTATGGTTGGCTTAGTCGACCAATAATGTTAGCTTACTACAGAACTATCATTAAGTTCCCGTCCGAATTCTGTGATAATTTTTAATACTGTAATAATTATGACAGAATTCTGGATGTAACCAAACTATCACCGCTACCTCTTCTTATAATTTTGAGATTTCTGTAATAATTTTCGTGAGCATTTTCGATACATATCCCTGTGCTCACGAAAATTTTTATAGAAATGTCAAAATTATAACAAGAGGTTGCTGTGATAATTTAGTTACATCCAGACTTCTGTCATAATTATTACAGTAGTAAAAACTATCACAGAATTCGGACGGGACCTAAGACGAGAAAACGGACACTAAAAGTGATAAATCACATGATAAATCATTCAATTCATACATGGAGTACCGCCACGGTTGTGTTGGATCTATAGTACCCAAAAATCGTATAATGAAAAAAAATCCGTTGTATTCGCCGCTATCCTGCACCGCAAAAAGATCGGATGGATACGATCATTGGCCGGTATTCGATTCATTAGGTAATCCCAGATCTTGTAGGTTGGAAACTTGTCGCGGCCGTTGCCAGAAATGCAACATTTATTTGTGTCTTTCATAAAAAAAACTGTTTTAAACAGTTTCATGTTTTGAAAAAGTGTTGATTCGTACGTACAATTAATGAGCTAGTTATATAGACGAAAACGAAACGAAATAAAACGGAAAGACGAAGGAGGCATGGTTATATAGACGAATTAATGGAAACGGTTTTGACATTTTCATATTTGTTTCTAATTTTATATTATTTGAAGTTTACTTCTCGTGTGCATGAAAACTTACTCGGAAAATCAATTTTATTTTTGGAAAACTAAATACTCTGCGTTTGAATCCAATTAAAATAAAAAATATTTTGACAATTTGACATGTGCTTGTAAGGATAACAAAAAAATCATAACCGATAGTGTATAACGGCAAAGACGAAACGAAAGCAAATTGAATTGAATCAATAGCTCCGTCCGTTTTCGTTTCGTTTCTACTATACTCGTATAATTATTTTAGTATGTTTTCATGTATTCAATTCGTTCGTTTCGGTTCGGTCCGTTTCGTTTTCGTCTATATAACTAGCCCATTACTATGAAATAAAAAATACCAATTAAATTTTTTACTAAAAATTATTTCACGTTTTATTTAATATGTAATGATTTTCAGTCCAACTTACACAAATGTGTGGGTATCCCTTCTTCTTTAAAAAACATTTTTTTTTAAATATATTAAAAAATATTTTTTTTAGTTGAATCGGAATCGTTTTTGAAAATAATATAATAATTTGATAACACAAAAATTTGCTGAACCTTTCAGCATCTCCATATCAATATACACAATTGTGTTACTTGAGCTATAGTAATAATGTTTTTTTTTCGACGAAAGTAAGTATGAAAGGAATACACAAATGAGTAAGTTGGTTCAAAACACATACAAAAATAAATTTTTGGCATGATTCTTTTGCCATACCCACACAATTGTGTGGTCAGGCAGAAAAAGGGTTATACTTTACAAAATATTTGCAAAAATCGCACTCCCGATGGACCGATGTCTTCTATACAATACTGGGGCGTCCCAATTGGTTGATCAATCAATCCGTATATGGACTGTCCTGGGTGTGAAGAACACTTTAAAATTTGGAGATACGTTTATGCTGGAGATTCAATCATAGTCTCGCATTTTATTCCGCTGTCCATGGCCCATGGGCTACATTATGGTATATTTTTTGCTGCATCAAATCAATAGGAAAATTTATTACCAAGCACACACCGTAGATCAAATAATTAATACTTGGCTGTTCCAATAAAAGGTTTTTTTGCAGAGAGTTCGCCCAAGGCTCCATACTAAAAAAATGGAAGGGATAATACGTCAAGAATCTCTGGCGATTTTTTCTATTTCTTCCAAAATTATGAAAAGGTTTTTCCCCTATATCTCTGACTATTCCCTATATTTTACCGAGTATTTACGCTTCAGTTAGCACTGTTCTTTTCCAGATCATTGCTCGCCTTTCTATACTTTCCTCTTTCTTTGGGAATTAAATTCTTGTTGGATTAAAGACTTGCAAATGACATTCTTGGTATATTATTGAACCTTATTCTTATCTGTGTCCAGTCCATCAACACTCTCGTTTCTTAATTTTGTGCTCAATTTCGATTTTTCTGGTCCGCCGCAGAAGTTCTTCCTTTACGATCGTGTTCGGCGAGAAGCTTTTCTATCATGATCGGTCAGAACATCTCGATTACTATGGGGCTGATCAAGTTGGCTACGAAAATCAATTGCTTTGGAAACCTGGCCAAGATAAACCTTTTCATCGCATAATAGAGAACGTTACACATTACCGTCCTGTATGCTATGGGTCGTTGTAAACCTAAATTCAAATGACATTCCAAGATTCGAGCTTACGATTTTTTGCTGATATGTTAAATTATCATTTTCACTTGCGTATGGTAAATCAGCAAACATTTCGATATCCAATTTATTCATGATTTACTTTTATTACTTTACTTTACATATCCGTTCTGGGGCCGAAACACTCCCAACTGTTCCGCGGTTCACCTATAATACTGACATGTACTGATATGGAAGTCATGTCAAAGTTGTGTTCATTTTCATCACCGATCATTTTTAAATGATAGAACCGTTTTCGATCATTATCGAATAACAGACGCCAAAGCTTTAACTACTGTGCCATTTGATCGGTCTCTTTACACTTTACATTTACTACGTAAACGAAATTAAAAATAGGGGAACACCTTAAGCATTGCACCAGCAAGTGTTGTTACTATATTTAAATTCAGCGTTTCTTTATCGATAAAAGTGCAAACCCTTTCCACCCGACTCTCATACCACTGATTATGAGAATGCAACATTTTAACGGTCTTATCGTACATTTATATAATGTTGAGCTAAAATGAACGTTACAATAAACAAGTTGTTGTTGTTATGAATTTCCGGTTGGTTATCTGCGGTTTTAGTAACAAACTAAAAATAAACCAGAAAGACGAATAGTACAAATCCAATCGAGAAGCCAGTCGGTACCATGTGGATAAAAATAAAATTATTTTTATTATTAGCTGTAATAAGTTCAAATTGCGACAATGATCCAAAACCACCGAAACGCAGCTTAGTGATTGTACTCGATGTTTCCGAATCAATGCGCGATGACATAGACATTTTTCGTGCGCATTTAAAACAATTAGTGGAAAATGTATATCGCTGGTCAGGCGATACTTTTGGAAATTATGCTCTGGTGCAATTTAACGATTCTGACGTTATCGGAACGTTTGAGGATACCAGTTACGACAAACTAAAAAATGTCCTAGATGTTTTATATATAAATCGACGCAATCGCGATGTAAGTTGTACAGCTTCGTGTTATCAAGGTTTGAGGCAAGGTTTAAAATTGGCGAATGATGATTCTGTAGTGCTGGTGTTCACCGATGCGGGCACTGATCACAAAGAACTTCAGACCGAAATTGAAGAATTATTGCAACAAAAAAGGGTATCATTGTATTTTACACTAACAGAGGGGTGTGAATGGGCAAACCCCGTAGAGGATTATCTTAATCTGGTGACAGTGTATAATGGGGACGTGTTTAACGTTGATCCGATCCGTTCTGAAAAGGTAATATTATATCGTAATTTATTTATTTGCTAATATAAAACTAATATTTATGCAGCATTTTGAACTTTTAGCCCAAATTATAAGTGGACCGCCGGCTGTACCAAGTGCTGAGGTAATTGTTGATTCAACAATGCATGAATTTGTACTTACGGTTTCCGGTCAAAATGCAGTTGTCACAATTTTTGATCCAGACCATAAATATGTACCATCAGCACGATATAAAATGTTAACGGACTCTTTAAATGTTAAAATGATCGTAGTGCAGAATCCAATACCGGGGCGATATACTGTTGAAATTTTATCGGAAACCCAGTATACAGGACAAGTTCAAACAAAAAGTGATTTACAGTTTAAATACGGATTTGCTGTTCGTGAGCCGAGCTCAATGGCACAAACAATGTACGCACCATTGAAAGGACATGATGCGTATTTAGCAATATCGCCATCGGATGCGACGCTCATTGAGAATTTGGATTATGTTTTACTTAACGATGGTCCAGAACATTATGCGTTACAAAAGGTAGACGCGCAAGGCGAGATTTTTTTTATAACCAAATCCATTTCAATTCCATCTAAACCATTTAACATTAAAGTAAACGGAATGGATAGAAAAAAATATCGAATTTCGAGATTAATATCACCATCGATTTTTTCCGTGCCACCAGAGCGACCTATAGTAGATGTAGAAAGGAATATTGTCGTAGAAGAAGGCGACCCAATTAATTTAAATTGTCGGGTACAATCAGCGATTAATGTAACCATAGAATGGTCGAAAATCGGATTAAAATCATCGTTAAAATTTTCCAAGTTTCAACAAAGTGATACGTTAAATTACAAAATTGGAAAAGCACAAATTTCTGATTCCGGGGAATACGTTTGCACGGCTATAAATAATGTTGGAAGCGTTCGGTCAACCTGTCGCGTTTCAGTAAAGCAAATCTGCCTTTTTGTGAATACTACAGTAAAATCGATAGAAGTAAATGTTGGAACGCAAAAGTTAGTGCTGGAATGCCATGTGTGGCCAATGAATGTAAAAGTATCATGGTTATTTAATAATAAACCCGTTGTATTTAAGGACGCACAGGTATGTGTAAAATTGCGGTGCATCAAAATATATTTTAACGATTTTTACCCATTTTTAGTATAATCAATCGAATTTAATATTATTCGATATCAAACCAAACCATACCGGTCAATATACGTGTCTAGGGCAAAAAGGGGCAGAACAAGAACGTGATCATACGCAACTTAAAGTATTGTACCCACCGAACATTCTAAATCTGTACGATATGAAAACAAGTAAGTGTTCAAGTCTGTAGTTTAATGCTGTTCTTCCGAATATTTGAAAATATCTATTTCTAGATAAAACAATTGATTCCATTGGCCCACATAAAATTTCTGATAAAATTTTGACCCAAAAAATTATGTGTCAATATGAAAGTTATCCACATTCAAGTGTACAATGGGTTAGTCCTACGGGCGATCGAATTTCAAAAAACACAATTTTAAAATTAAGCTACCCAATCAAACCTGGCGAATATGGATGTGAAGTGGAGAATAAAATGGGTAAAGTCGGCCGTAAAATTGAAATAATTGTTTCACCGTTTGAATCGAGTACCACACCAATAAGCACAGTCGAAAGGCCAGTGAAAATTGGATTAATTGATGATTCAGGAACTAGGACACTAAACCAGAACGAACACGAAATAGAAATTATTAATCAAACACGAATCACAGCCATATGCAAAAGTGAGGGCCCGTCAGCAATCTGGACAAAAGACGGTATTACCGTATCAACAACAAATAATTTAACTATCAACCCGTTACAATCATTAAACATTTCTGGATTTTACGAATGTATAACGGAAACTGGTTTTCGATACGGCATAACATTCAAGCAAATTATAAAGCCTATTGCGCTCAAATTTTACAATGAAAATATAGAATTAAATCTAGGCACACAATTCGCAATGAAATGTCCACTTAACGACGGTAATTATAATGTAACCTGGTTACTAAATGGAGAAAATCTCGATACGTACAAAATGTCCGATGGCTCATTATACATCGATTCGGTAACAATAAATATGACGGGGACGGCACATTGTATTGGAACTAATAAGGCTGGATCGGCGAGCGCCTCATTTAAGTTCAATCTCTTACGACCACCATACGATCTAATTGGGAACACTTTGACAGGAAAATCTCCAATTTTAAATGAACAGTATGAAATTTCTTGCCGTGCAAAAGGTCGACCCGCGCCAAATGTGCATTGGATGAAAGATGAAAATTATTTTTCACTTGGTGATTCGGTACATTTTGAAAATTTTCGGCCTTCCAACAATGGGATTTACACGTGCATTGCCGTAAATGACTTAGGAATTGCGAATGAAACATTTACGGTAAAGTATGAGAACAGTTTGCATTCGGTCGAACGTCCATTCGGTAAACCGAATAATTCTAATACTTTAAGGTCAACATTAATATTTTTTGTTCCTGGTAAGTGTTGAATTATGTATATTGGTGTCTGTTAAACTAATTTTCTATTTTTAGTTTTTCAGACTGTGATGTGCATTGTGATGCGCGGTTTTAGATAGCAAATTATAATTGTCACGGAAATGGTTACCTAGAATTTCAAATATACGAATATTCCAGCGTCCTCTATATTTATTTATTTATTAGCACTCATATTGTTCTGCAGAATAATATTATCTACCGCACAATTTGGTTGCCTCGTTATCAGAATGTGTTTATAAATTTAAATACAACAACAATATTTGAAACTTTTTTATTGGTATTTAATTGCAACTGCTGCACCTACTGTTCCATTTAAAGATTGATTTTACTGGCTCTTGTTTTTTCTTAATTACAGTAGTTCAGAGCATTTGCTACTAAATTAGTCAAACTGATGAAGAAATTATGAGCAAATTAATTATAGCAAGCACATTGCAGTGATTTGGTGAATTTTGAAAGCACTCAAACTTCGATTATAGCAAAAACAGACAGTGTATTACTCCAATTTAACCCCCGTTTTATTCGAAACGCTATAAACATTCGCAATTGAGCAAAAATTTCCGTCCTTGAGCTCAATGAAATTTTGGCATTTTTTCGTCGAGAAAATATGTAAGTGGTTAGCCTTACAAAATTTGAGAAAACACGAATTCTTTAAATTGGCCCAAATTAGATACGATTACCTTTCGCTACTAAATTCACCACATTAATGAAGAAATTATGAGCAAATTAACTATAGGAAGCACATTGCGGAGATTGGACGCTTAATTTTAAAAGCACTCAAACTTCGATTATAGCAAAGTCAGTCCGTTTTATTCGAAATGCTCTAAACATTCGAAATTGAGCAAAAATTTAGGTTTCGAAAACATTTTTGCAATTTTTCACTTTTCAAAAAACAGCAAAAGAAGAAGCCTTCCTTAACTTGCGAAATAAAAATTCGGTTTGTTTATTTATTTATTTATTTATTTATTTACCAAACAAGGTATATATTATAAAAGTATTCTTATGAAAGTAATTATCATAGTTAAATATATAAATTCATATTTTCTAACAAAATTGTAATACATTTTCAATATAAAATATTTCGTTAACTTATTCGTACAAATTTTATTTTATTACTATTTTTTATTTTGATACTTAAAAATTAAATATAAGATGTTCTTGCTACGTTTATTCTTACGGGTTCATACAAACCTACGATTGGTGTGACTCGGAGTACTTAGTGTCCTCACCAATAGTAGTTAGGTAGCAACCCTAAAATAGATTCCGTTATATAAAATAAAAATTTATTTAAATTGCCATCTTAAAATTTTTCTTATATGTTTGTTTCGTCAAGTTAGTGCCTGGCTTGTAAGCATCAATATGGTTATTAAAAATTTTACATGCTCTATTTATTGGTTCATTCATTCCATAGTTGGTAGGGTGGTGAACTTCTTTTAAGTACTTTGCATGTCGAGTGCGTCCTTGATTTAAAACCACAGCATTTGAAATTTCTTCGACGTTGATGTTTTTTTTTAACACGTCAAAAATGAAACTGGCCGCGAGTAAATTTCGTCTTGATGAAAGAGTATCTAAACCTATTATGTCGAGTCTAGAATTGTAACTTGGTAGGTTGGTATAATCTTGCGGATCGAACATATGCCT
Organism: Nephrotoma flavescens; assembly: GCA_932526605.1. Classification (NCBI taxonomy): domain Eukaryota; kingdom Metazoa; phylum Arthropoda; class Insecta; order Diptera; family Tipulidae; genus Nephrotoma; species Nephrotoma flavescens. The sequence goes on from OW052222.1 coordinate 181,654,010, forward strand.
GAGCACGAACAATAAGAATTGCTTCTGTACTGATTCAAATTTTATTGCATACTTTTCGGTATATGGCATCCAAGTTACCGAAGCATACTCAAGGATAGATCTCACAAATGAGCAATAGAGTGATTTTGTTACCCATAGGTTGTTGAATTCTTTAGCTCTTCTTTTTATGAAACCCAGTACCCCATATGCCTTTCCCAACGTTACATCATAATGTTTATGGAAATTGACTCGCGTGTCAATTATTACACCTAAATCTCTTATTTCGTCCACTCTCTTCAAACTCCTCCCATCAATTACGTAGTCAGTATTATGAAGAACAACATTCCTTGTAAAACTGATCACGTGGCACTTGTCAACATTTAGGTCTAATTTATTACTGTTACACCACGATATCAATTTGTTTAGATTTGATTGTAAACAAATTGCATCGTCTGTATTTTCGATTTTTTGATATATTTTTAGGTCATCAGCATAGAATAAATGCTTGATGTTTTGCAATACTGTAGACAAGTCTGATATGAAGAGATTGAAGAGCAATGGCCCCAAGTGACTACCTTGTGGAACCCCTGAATTTACTTGTACTGCGTGAGATATGTGGCCTTGAAAGCGAATATATTGAGTTCGGTCTTTTAGATATGAGCTCAACCAGTTGAGTAATGAGCCACCTATTCCCATGAGTTCTAGTTTTTTAATCAACACTTTATGATCCACTCTATCAAAAGCCTTGCTGAAATCAGTGTAAATTGCATCAACCTGAAATCCTTTTTCCATTTGTTTTAATAAGTAAGAAGTAAAGATTGTCAGGTTAGTTGTTACGGATCTACCTTTGATAAATCCATGTTGCTGATCATTAAGATTGGAGACAATGGTTTCTGCCAGCTTATCATGAATTAATTTTTCGAACAGTTTGGGAATACAAGATAAGACAGCAATTCCTCTGTAGTTAGCTACATTACACCTTCCGCCAGATTTGTAAATTGCTGTCAAAAATGACAATTTCCAAAAACTAGGAAAGATTCCTTCCACTAGAGATCGGTTAAAGATGTAATATAATGGTTTAACTAGAGAGTTTGCACATTCTTTCAAAAATATGGGCGGAATGCCGTCAGGCCCCGATCCCTTTTTAATGTCCAGACTTCGCAGTCCGGTCAAAATGTCCCTCTCCTCCAACTCCACTTTCTGTAGCTCATAACGGGGTGATATGTTTTCCTGGTTGAAATCAGGTAAACTGCTTTCATTGGCTTCTCTTTTATATTTAAATGGATTGAAAACGCTCAGCAAAAAGATCGGAGAGAGTTTTAGGGTTCGAGGACGATATCTCGTTCAAATACATTGTTACTGGGTATCCTTTAGTGTTCCGTTTAGAGTTAACAAAATCATAAAACTTTTTAGGTTCTGAAATTATGTGCTCACCGAGTTGTTTGATGTACATAGTTATTGTAAGCTATTCTTGATGCGGACTCAAATTCTTCATATAACTGATGGTGTCGTGTTTTATTGTTCGTTGTTGGATTATTTTTGAAAACTTTAAAAGCTCTGTTCCTTCTATTGCGTAGATTCCTGAGACGTCTGTCTAACCAAGGTTCTTTTCTATTTCCTCTTTGTTTTACCCAGGGAACATGTCTTGAAATAATTCCATCAATAATAGTATGAAATTTATCAATAGTGAAATCTAGGTTATCATAGGAACATACTTCTTGCCAATTAATCATATCAATTTCTGTCTTAATTGAGTTAAAATTAGCTTGTTTGAAATTATACGCGTATATCGGTTCGTTTTGAAGTCTGCAAGGTGAAGTAGATAGGCTATAGTTGGTTATTAATGCTTTATGATGTATTGAATTAGTAAAGCAAGACTCAGTATCATCAGCTTCTCTTACGTTACAATGTTCGAAAGCTGTTGAAAATATTAAATCAAGTTGTCTATCGTTACTGTTTTTAATATCAGAGATTTGGTACATATTGTTGCCGTAAGTACAATTTAGTAGTCTAATATCAATGTTGTCGTTTGTATTTGTCGGTAAAAGTAAATTTTCATCGTCAGGATCTCTAATAAATTGTAAATGTGGTCTATTAAAATCTCCAAAAATTAAAATTTCATTATCGTCATTAATGTTAGTTGAAATTACATTAATTGAATTAAAAATACTTTCATAGGTATTTTCGTTCGATGCTGGAGGGACATAGATACAACCAATAATTAATGTTTTGCTGCTGCAATTAATAGTACACCATATCTGTTCAGATAGTGGGTGTATCGGAACGTAGAATTTAGAGTCAGAATTTATTTCGGATGAGGGGATGGACTTGTGAATTGCTAACAATACCCCACCTCCCCTTGTGTTATTTCTTACATCATAATTTCTGTCTTTTCTATAGACTAGCCAATCAGAATTAAAAATGTCATTGTCAGAAACACTAGAATTTAGCCAGGTCTCTGCCAATGCAAAAATTTTAAACTCTGTGGAATGTAACCTTCGATAGAGGGAGTTTATTTTACTTCTAATTCCTCCACAATTAGCATAAAAAATATCAAAGCAATGTTGGTCAACATTTATGGCAATATTATTAATAAAATTAGTTTCACTATTATAATCGGTATTGTTGTTCAACCTATCTATATTGACATTTCTAGAGTTAATCTCTGAAATGCACGTCGTGTCAATTAAAAATTTTTTTTGTTAAAATAAAATTGGTTAAAATTATTCTTACTATTATTCAGGTGATTAATTCTCTCGGTTGTAGTGAAATTTCGGAATGCAGATAGGGTTTTCTCCATTTCTTCTTTTGAGATGTCGTATGCCTGGTAAAAGTTAACCAGAATATCCTTCAACTTCTCCACACAGGTTGGAAATCCTTCCTTGCTGAGAATTAACTTAAGGTCTTGGAACGTTGTTCCTCGGAAGCTTGTGCCGGCTTTTAAATCCTCGTACTGGGCAATGTATAGTTTTGCCGCTTCCAAGATTTTGTCTTCTCTGAGGCGCCCGATGAGGTATCTTCCATCGCCATTAGATGAGATAATACCCATCCTCACTGCTGGTGGAAAGACTGGATCAATGAAAGATGCTGATGGGGAGCCTGAAATTAAACCTCCGTTGTTGTTAGAACTGGGTACACTTGTGATGTTCATGGTGGACTGATCCTCGATGTTGTTGGAGGAGAATGAATTTATGACTTTGACATTGCTCACACCCTCAGGATGGATTGTTGGACCTTTTACAAAATTTGGGTATTCTTCGGTGTTGTTCTTCCGACGGACGGTGTGTCTTGAGGGATCGTTACGTCTGAAAATTGAGGATGTCGGTGGAGGAATGTTGATACTTGAAGGCGGCGTACCGGTGAGTGGTTGAATAGGTGTCGATGGCGCACTCTTGATGCTTGTAGTCGATGGAGGTATGATGTCAGATCTGCGGAATTGTTTTGTCCTTGTCATTTTTGAGAGATGTGGTAAGCGGGCGTGTCGCTTAAAAGATGAATTGATCTTCAAGTCGTGATTTGTCCAGTCTGATTTATAAATTATTTTACCGTACATAAAACGCCAACAACCAGTGTCTTCCTTGTTTTTACCTAGTTTGTCGACTGTCACATGATTTTTGTTGTGATCTAGTTTGTTCGCGGATTTTTTGTCATTATTGTTTTCGTTATTCCTATTGTTGGCGGACTCGTTTTTCTCCTTGAAGAATTTTTCATAAATCAGAGTCATGTCCTTTTTCAGGTGTTCTCGGAGAGTGCTAATCGTTGCTGCATCGTCAATTTCTTGTGCTAGGGACGAAAATCGATTCGACGTAGGAATAGAGTAGTTGACTACACTATCATCATTGTTTTCATTTGGAGGCATAGTTCCGGAAATTGTTGCATTTAGAACTGCTTGTTCGATGGTCTTGTCAATCGATGATAACCTTTCCTTCAAGATGCTCGTGATGTTTGTTTGCAGCCTCTCGATTCGCTTTTCTAAAGACGTTAAGCTCTGGACGAAGATCTGATGCTCGTCTGTTAGCATTTTAAACTGATCGGTGTTTAATCTTGTTGTGTGCGAATATTTTTTTGAGAGGTCTGTCATGCTGTCGAATATGAATTTGGTCTTCTCGTCAAGTTTTTCAAAGATTTCACTGGTTGAATTGTATGAGCTAATGCACGCACCACAGACATAATGTGATGTGATTTGCGATCGCAACGTGCTTGATAGTGTTTTCCAAGTTCTCGGAAAACCCGCACATATTGCGTGAAAGTGTTTTTTGCATAGTCCGTTACATTCAATTAACTCATCACTAGCACTAACATTGTTGTTATTAAAACAGTTTGGCCATTCGCAACCCATGATGATTACTATGAATTTTTGTCAACGTTTGAAATCACTGACCAGCACAATACAAACGGTAAATTTACAGTTTTATTTTTACAACGTTCTTTGCTTTTAAATTCGGTTAACCCATATGAATTTTTTGTCAACGTTTGAAAACAACACTGACCACCACAATATCAAACGATAAATTTTACACACAAATTAAACCAAATGATAAATTTACAGTTTATTTTTGCAACGATCGTTGTTTATAAATTCGGTTACTAGCACACGGATTAAAAGTTAAAGTAAAAGTAAACCGCCACTACACTAAATATTGAACTAATTATGTTAAATTAAAATAAATTTATTTATTAATTGCGGAGCAAATTAAAACACGTCTGATTACGACTAAAGTTGAAGTTGATAGGTTTAAAACCAAGTCATAAATGTTATACTCGTAAAATGTTATTTAAAATGAGAACTTAACATATAAAAATTATTCATTATCCAACATACATTTATTCTTTATCGATTTTAGTGCAACTAGTTTTTAACTGAAACTATTTTCATATGTACCGTTTCAAGCGTCATCTTACGGGTGTATAACAGTAATATTACTATCAAAGTACGAAACTTGAAACTTGCGACACCTTTTGTATATTTGTTTAAGTCAACATTAAACAAACTACAGTGATGCCACTTTGTCAAAAACGGAGATACAACTAACTAAAGAGTTGAGTCTTTGCTCCCCGAAATTCGCCCCATCTTTATCAAAACACTCGCAACAAAAATATTACGTTATTTTCATCTTGAATGAAATTTGCCGGTTTATATCTTTGCTGACAAAAAAAATATTAGCGCCATCATATGTGTAAAAATAAAATAAAATTATTTTATCGCACGTTAAGTTTTTGGTTTAATACTTTACTAACATGGAGAATCCGGCTTTTTATTTGTATTTGTACTTGTTAATTTAAAAAGAAATATGAGACATTAAATTCATTACATTTGCACGAGAATGTACATATAAATTCAATATTTGATTTAATTACATATAACATTATAGTATTTTTTTTTTGTTTTTTTTATTATTATAAAGGGAAAAAAACAATTTCAAATATAATTCCTAATTAAAAATTACAATTAAAATTAGAAAATAAAGATTAAAGATTAGACAGACCCAAGATCATCATAATATCTCACCCACAAACCCCCCTACCGATCCCTCAAAAACGTGAATGCTCCCGAACAAAACATTGAAACCGATGTTGCTGATTTTAGCGACAGAGGCAATGAATTCCATAGCATTACTCCCGAGAAGAATAACGATTAATTAAGATGGACTGACGAATTAGGTGTTATGTTCAAATTCATAGTTCTACTTGATTTAGCGAATGACAGAATATCAAAAAGATATCCAGGCTTTTTATATTTAATTAGTTTGAATAGGAACACCACAGCTCGATATTTGAAATAAGTTAAAATACTACAACCCAATAGACTTTTTGAGACGTGGGATATTTGATTGAACTTTCTTAGATCATAATCGTAACGAACACACGCATTAAAAAGAAGAACATATTTGTGTTCACACCCCCTGCTCATTCCAAACATAACAACATTGCAGTATAGAAAATGGGGAAAGATTACCGATATGAAAATTTTTCTTTTAAGTTCGAGTCCAGCGAAATTGGTGACAGACCAAAGTAATCTTTAAATACCATACACTCTACATCTGACAACCTTAATATAGTCATCTTCTAGGGAAGAGTTACACAAAGTTACTTTAGGCATACTATCGTTATCAATTGAATTCTTATATATCACAATTGCTTGCGACTTTTTCGTTTTCAGTACTAATTTATTTTCAACTGCCCACTCCTGTATACGACAAAGATCTTCATTTATGCTCTTGTGCCTAATATTATTTAGAATTTTAACTAGAGCGGTAGTAGTGCTATATCCTTGCCTAAAGCCCGACTAGAAACGACAAAGAAGACTGTTATTATCCAAGAATTTCACGAGTTGGTTACGTACTACAATTTTGAAAACTTTTGAAAGTGACGGCAAGATGCTGATAGGTTTGAAGTCAGCTTCTGTTTTTGGATTTTTCCACTTGGCCATAGGTATGATTTTTGCCAATTTCAAGACCTTTGGAAAAGAAGATGTAGCAATTATTGTATTAGTATTTTGAAATGTAGCTGAGTGAAGCTTGTCTTCGAAAACTGGATAGAGTTTGAATGTATCTACAGAATCTGGAGCTGTCGGGAAAATAGCCGGGTTTGAAAAATTCCCTTGTTAGTATGTATAGCTTGGACTGAATTCACAAAGGAACTATATTTAGATCGGATGGCGAATATGAAATAGCTTGCTTCGGTTTAGCATTTCCAACACATTTTTTAAATTATTCCATAATACTTTGGATGGTAGATTTGGATCACATTTAGTTTGAAGGAATGATGATTTAGAAATTCTTAGGGTCTTAGTCGCATGATTCCTGAGCGTGCGGTAGCAGTTCCAATTTTCAGTAGTACGATTGTATTTCCACAGTCGATAAGCACAATCTCTATCAAATAACGAAGCGGTGACCCTTACGTTTAACCAGGGTGGTTTATCCTTTTTAATATTGGCTTTCCGAAGTGGTACACAATCAAAAAATAACGAATTAATAGATTCGTTGAAAGTTAACGTCTGGTCGTTAACATTTTCTGTTTGATAGATATTCTGGAACGGAAGATTTGCTATCTTAACAGGAATTTCATCAAGAATTATCCTATTATATTCTCTCTTATACTCTCAAGGCTGGTACACATCCATTGAGAAGAAAATTAAGTCGTGCTCTGATATTCCAGTTATTGAAATTTGATTGAAAATGATATGCTATTGAGATTAGTTAATAATAGATCTAACAGAGAACTAGAATTAGTAGAGAAGTGGGTCGCGGCATTATTATTGAAAATTGGCAGGGAAAAATTATTAACTACATTGCAGAAATTTAAAACTCTAAGATTGTTAGATAGTATATTGTGATTAAAATCTCCCGTTAATAAAATGTTTTGATATCGGAGCGTGAGATTATTCAAAAGATTTTCGATTTCGCCAATGCAATTTATGCTTGGTGGTATACAAACAACCCCAAGAAGGAAAATTTGGTCAGCATATCTGACTTTGAGAAAAAGTGACTCAATTTTTGATGAAACTGGAGATTGATAAATAACTTTCGACTTTATGTTCACCACCACTGCAACGAAAAGTACGATCATTTCGAAATACTGAGAAACCAAATAGTTGAATCGCTTAATTTGGTATGTGGTCCTTAAGCCACGTTTCCGATACACAAATTGCCTGAATATTTGTCGACAAGAAGATAAGGCGTAATTCATCAATCTTAGGAAGCACGCAGCGAGAATTCAGATGGCAGATGTTAAGCCCTTCTCTATTAGTTACCGTTGCTTTTAGTACGACATTAGGTATATTTACTGGCGAATTACTAATAAATTGGGTAAGGGTTACAATTGGTGTAACACCACTGTCACTAAAACCAGCATTAATACAATTAAGCGACACTGAAGCTTAAGAAGGATCAAGAAAAAACATCATAATCTGAGTTTTACTGTCTAGACAATAAAAAAATAATAAAATAAATAAAAATAGAATAAAATTTAAATTTAAAATAACAATGAAATAAAATAACTTGTTTTTCTGAACAAGAAGTAAATTTTAAATTTACTATAATTAATGAATTCAATTTGTTCGTAACTAAAATTGTGGAAGTAATTCTTCATTTGAGATTGATTTGATTTGTTTGCGTAAATTTGTTTTTCATAGCAAGTCTAATTAATTAAATTTAAATTAAATTAAATCAAATTAAATTAAATATCACATGAAAATTGCTATGCCCTATAAAATAAAATGAGATAATATACATAAAAATATAAGCCTTAATATTATTGAAATTAAAATAAGTATTGTTTATTATTTGCAGCCTATTTCTTCGAATCATTATTTCCCGAGAAGATTTTATTATATGTCTATGGATCCAAGTTGAGATCCTTATTCATAAGAAGAACGTCGAAATCATATGAGCTTGATGTATATCTGTGAGTCCTGTTTCACCTGTACGAAGATGGATCCAAATTTCGCTCGCATTTCAAACGTCAGATACTCGTTGACGTATATTCTTGAAGCCACTGGAAATCCCAGCTTCGTAGCAGTTAATTGGCTTTTGCATTTGAAATAGCATCCAAAAAAATTAGTTTTGTAATTGACTTGACGGCATACTTTTCATAATCATAAGCGATTGCCCTTTTTCGCAATGTATTGATTTCGGAGTAAACTAAGTCAAATTTGGCATTTACATGATCGACGGCGGTTTGTATTTGTGCATTTACATCGGATTTCACTTTTTCTATGCGGCGTTACCGAGTTTTGTTTCTAATGTGTCAAATTTTGCAAATAATTTCCCATTTTTTGATCTAATTAAATTCGTAACGTCTTCTAGAGATGTCATCATATCAGAACGCAGGCGCTGTCAAAAATTTATTGAGGTTAGGTTTATTGCGATCTCCTGACGAAATGGAATTTATATAATAATGAAATTATGAAATTATTGCAGCAAAACAAGCTTTTAAGTAATAAATAGTTATAGCTTAACAAATGGGAATAAACAATACTTTATAAAAACGATATGTAATTTTATTAACGAATAATATTTAGAATGAAACCAAATCCTCGTGTTTATTCTGAAGTATCCTCCACTGAACGTCTTTGATATTTTTTTTTTTTTGCAAAATGAAGCTTCAATAATTTCCACGTATGGCGCAAAGCTAACTTTACGAATAGTTAATTGGCGATAGGGTTGCCAGATAATATTTATTAAAAAAATGTACACCACATGCAGAACTTTGCAGCACAACAACTACCATACTATGCCGAATTAAAATCTAAAGCCTTCCTACAGACTTTTCTAAAACTTATTAGTCAAAAAATAGAGGACATTTTAAATCATAATCAGCCGTAAGCTATCACAATAAAACACGTAAAGCGGAGGAGGACGGAAAACGTTAAATAACAACCAACAACTAACCTATACGAAAGCCAGTTAAAAAACTTGGAAAAAAGGTGAAGATATTTACACTTAATACCATAGACACATATCTGGTTTCGTAGCTAGGATTAAGAAACCATGGTTTGCGGGATGAGAATAGGTGACACATTATTCTCATCTCATTTGGCAGTTCAACATAATCCTGTTATCATCTCGTTTGACAGTTTGTCATATTTCTTAAAATTATTTAACTCTGAGAGTGTGTTTCTCATAAATATAAAGAAAAATGGTACATAAAAAGACTTTATGTATTAATTACATGCAACAATTGTTATTTTTATTTATTTATATTTTATTGTCTCAAAATTTTAATCACATTCACAACAAAAATATTTATTTTGATATTTGGAATATAAAAAATGATTAAATTTGTAGGTTACATGTATAAGGTTACATGCATTAAAGCAATATTTATAGTTTTCGGTATTCGCTAATTGAGCTACATGGCGCTTTCATCACCAAAATGCTACGGGATGAGAAAAATTATCTCATCCCGAAATATTACGTTTAAACCGAGTTGCAAACCATGGTTAGGGGTGACACATTACAACGAAACCAAGGTTTACTCGAAACCAGATATGTGTCTATGGTGCCTCGATCTGAAAAAATGTCGTTATTACCACTTTAATTTTATTGGGATATTTACCCGACTTGGGACAGAAATAAATATTAATTCACGCATTATGAGTCCAAAATGCAAAAACCCAAATCTATTCTCGTTCTGTTCGTGATTTTGGTTTCGTTTAGGATACGAACCTGCGATTACATTATTTCTGACCCAGTTACAATCCACTTCGATGGGATTACTTTGTGGATCCCTGGAGCAACTACAGTCAGAGAAGGACACTGGTGCAACTATTGTGGAGCTGAAAGTAAAGCGGCAAATTTAATATTGAGGTTCCTGCAGATTAACCTCCAAGACAAGGGACCGGTTATTTCTGCATTTACCCGGTAGGACTCCTAAATATAAACTGATATACGCGAACAAGGTAGGTAAAATTCGTTCCTGCATCCTTCCTAAAACTAAATTGAATATCTTTCTGTTATATCAAAATGCAGTAATTCTAATCCACATCTACAAGCATTATTCTCAGCTTCCAACAAGAATTTATATAAATGGACAAAATCTCTGGCTTTCAGCTTACCTTCCACATGCTGGGGTAGATATCCCATCTGTTATTTTAGGAAGCTCGTTAAAAAAGCCTGAGGTCATTCTGCGAAGTGATCACTAGTTATCGAAACTTTCAGTTGTTTTTATAATAGTCTAGATCATTTTAAGACTTTATGGAAATTTTTTTTGGGAAAATTTATTATTTTAATACGTCAGTATAATTTTTTGATTTTCTGCGGCCATATAAGTTATTTTCAGTTTTTGGGCTATATCTCAAAAACTTCCACTAAGTAGTAACCAATATACTTTCGGTTGTTTTTCTAATAGCTTGAGTCTCAATATAATCTATAGGCAATTATAAAAACAACTGAAAATGTTGGTTACTAGTGGAAGTTTTTGAGATATTGGCCATAAACTGAAAATAGCTTATATGACCGCAGAAAACCAAAAAATTCTAGTGAAAATTGTAATCTATAAATTTTTTCCAAATTTTCCCTGTAGTTGCACATTATAATAAAAAAATAGCCGAGTTCCCTCCAGCTTAAAATTTATTTATATCGCGTAAAATGTTCAGATACCATTTTGTATAAGGACTGCTTATGAAATGGCCGGTTTAGTCCAGCACGAACAGATAATAGTATTTTGTCCAAAACTTAATTAAAAATCCCTGATCAATACTACTATTCAAGGGTGGGATGTTGAAACATCACTGTCGTATTTATCGAAAGTGATGAATAAATCGAAAAAAGTGATAGTCGGTATATTGAAACATTATCCGCAGACGACCAATATTTTCATGTGACAACCCATTTTCGAACATCAAATGACAGATATGAAAAAAATATAAATATGTCAAAAGTTTTTGTAAGAAAAGTGAAAAGTTATTAATTAATTAATTTTAAATTCCTTTATTTATTATAATGAATATTATACGATATGGTTTTTAACAGTTCTGTTGCTACTTATTCGCATGAAAACGATTCAAATATTAATTATTATATTGAGCATCGTTTTCTGCGGGATCGGTATAATGTGTTGGATGGGTCTTCTCAAAAGTATTCTATGCAAACAATATAAACACAAAAATTTGTGTGAATAATTTTGTTCTATTCGTTTACTGATTTGTAATTATGACTGTTGGTGAGAATTTAACTAAAACACTACACAAATTTAGTTCACAAAATTTATTATATTTATAATTCAAAACTTTATCATTTAATTGACATTTTCTCTTTCATTGAAAATGTCTCACCAACATTCGCGTCCACCTAAAATAAAAGAAATCATACATTAATGAATTGAAATGTTACTTACCATAATCCACTGCGATTTATTAAGCCCTTAAGGCTCATAGTTTTAAATACCTGAAAAAACAATAATATTATTGAAATTTATTACAGTAAAATTGAATTTATAATTATTAATTTGTATACTTACATTTCTTAAACACTATTTACACAAATGTCAACAAAATAATTACAACCAAACCTGTCATTAAATGTAATTTCTATGTAAATCAAAATGTAATAGAGTTTTGCGGTACAAATCGGTTTATTGTGCGCAAACGTAATATAATTTTAAATTTTATATAATACCGGGAAATTTAAGTTTTCTACTTAAAGTTTAAAGAAAGCTTTTACTATAATTCTAATTTTTTCTACCTTTTTTGGTTTACATATTAAATTGACAATTTAGCTTTTTAAGAAATAAATATTCATTCCTTTGTAATCTGTTGAACATAAAAGTTATAAACTTATACGAAATAAAATACAGTGTGTTATCATTAAATAAAGTACTTTTACAATAGTTTGGTTCTAAGTTTTTCATTCAGTGTGTATCTAAATAGTGCAACTCATTTTCTCCATCAATAAATTCAACTCTAGCCATCATCAACCACCATAGTTTTGCAGCAATTCATCTACTGGCTTTTCATTCATTTTTATTATTTGGCGGATTTTCCAGCACGACCACTTATTCCACATACAATGACCTTCTAGATTTTATGTTTGCGCGAGATTTTCTGGATCGTCACATGATGCTGCGATATAGCAAATGTCAACGAAACTTCCAAGAAACACGTTTTTACTTAGAGTTTCAGGCTGTGGAACCGTATTTGATGCACCCAATGGAACCGTATTTGATGACGCCATACCGTAACCCAAATCCACGGCAAATTTTGTATATAATTTGCATGCCAAGTCTAGAAACCCGATAGAAAGATGCATTGGAGTTCTGAAAACACGTTTCGGTGTTGGCTAGTGGTAAAAATAGTTAACGTTTGTGCTGCTTTGTGTAACATATGTTTAGAAAATAAGTTAGGAATGATTGAATTGCCACTAACTGAAGAAGAATACGAAGCAAATTTTGAATTTGAGGATTTAAACGATCACGAAACTGCTATACATGTTCGGGATGGTATTTTGAATTGTTTTTGAATATATTTCATAAAAAATTTACTTTGTAACAAACTTCTACCAACTTCTTCCACTTTTAACACAATGAAGACGGATGCGGGATGACGTGAATTCACGTCATTTGGTATTTCAGGCAACGTCGTATAAAAAACTGAAATTATGAGTAAATAAAACATTACAACGAAGAATTGTTGTTATAACCAAACATTTGTTGAAGGTTTGTGCCTTATATAGTTGAATAATAGAGAACCGTTATACTGAATTTAGTGTTACAAAAAAATTATCACTTTCTATTTATATAATTTCATCATAATATGCAGGTATTCATGCTATATGCTTTTCATCACATACCATCTTCAATGTGTTAATAGAATTAGAAAAATTAAAAAATTACCAAATTCAGCAATTTTATTTCAAAGTTTTCATTTCAGCTCAGAGAAATAGTAAAATTATCACATTAATCTATACTATTATCTTATTGCTAGTTAATTTGGCACTACATCTATTAGTATTAGAAATAATTTGACACTTCCAGATATTTTACTCTCGGAATGAACTAGTGAAAGCTGGCGGATTTGAATGTGTTTTATTGGTGTTGCAATCGCTTTATATTTGATGAAGCCAAATGAATGTTTTAGAGTAGCTTTTTGGTTGTGATGATTTGATTGTTAAAATATTTCATTAGTTTGTGGAGATTGTAAAAGGAGATGCTGTGATTTATGAAAGCTTTGATAAAAAAGTGGTCGATGGTTCACAGTTTCTGTTTACAAATATACTCTTAAAAGTTTTATTAATGGATGAAATCATCTGAATATAATTAATTTGTCCCATCGTGGTGCGTATACGCACAGGAGGTGTAGTCCACAAATATACTCTACAGAACTACGTATATGTCACAAAACCCAATGACCCAATTCAGAATCAGCAAATCAAATTGATTGCAACTTTTTTTTATCTCACTCGACAATCAATATTTTTTCCACTCAAGTAAACAATTACAGAACCATGTCAGATATAACCATGTACAAAAAACAGGACCAAATGTAAAATCGAAATTAAATAAACGAGAAATAAATAGAATTATCGGTTGCCTGATGGATTCCGGATTATAATTGAACCATGCACTCATGTAGAAGTTCCAATAAAATCAAAATTAATTTTGATGTATGTTTTATGAATTTGCAACGCTCTAAAACAAAATTCGAATCAATAAAAGTGTAAAGTAAAATTCCGTAAAATATGTTATGAATGTGTACACTCGTAATTTTTTGAACATTCTTACTAAAATTAATTTCTGAGAATTAACAAAATGTCCGAGAAAATTTTTTCACCTTAAAAGCTTCACAGTTAAATTGGCATGTTTCATGACAGCTAACATTGATTCGACTGTGTGTGTGTGTGGCGATTCTGGCGAATTTTAAAAACAATTTATTTCTATATTGAAATTAAATGAACGTATTTTAGAACCTTTTAATGTACATACATGGACGTTAGGAAATTTTGGTTTGTTTGATTTTTTGGTGAAGGTGTACGTGTTTTAAGCCAGCAAATGCCATTAAATTCCTATTAACTGTAAAATACATTAAACCTATTGTACATACATCATTTCAAAACTTCACTCTGGTATTTTATAGAGAGCATTAAAAGCTTGGATTGAAAATAAATAAAAACGACCAAATAGCACGAATTTTCAGACCGAAATATTAATTTTATACTTATGGCAATACAACTTCTGTCATGATACAATGATACAAAATATTCGCAAACTATACCTATATAAAGCAAATTTATGTTACACGCAAATTATTGGGTATTTTCGTTAATTCATCCTTCAGAAAGAATAGACGGAATAGAGTATCGAACACGTGATCTAAGAACATTCCGAACGAAGTGTAATAAAACAACATACAGATGTAGCCAAATTATAATCACCTCATATGAAATTAATGGTAATGTGATTCTCAAAACCCAAACTACAACCTTTTGTACAGTTGACAATTCATTAGGGTAGATATCGACCAATCCATCGAATTCGTGCAATAAAAATTTAGTATACCCTGAAAATACGCCTTTTATGAGTCATTAATGCCTGAGAACCCCTTTTTGGCAAAATATGAATTTCGAATATTTATTGTCCTGTTAATTAAATTGACCTCCGAATTGTTTTGATTTTATGACAACTATAGGTAGTATTTCTGAATTAATATTTTACTGAAGAATTTCATTCCCGTTTGTGATTGTGACTTTGAAAAGTGAAAGTGGTTTTTCTAATATTAGTGAAATACACCATGAATAAAGCAAAGGACATCAGTGGTGTAACCAGAGCCAACATTTCGATGTATTTGGAAGTAGGCCAGTATACACATACGCAAATAGCCCAGAAAACGGAAGTGATCAGTCGTCAGCAAATTTTCGCAAAATTAACATTTCAGTCTTCAACAAGTCTCAGAAGAAGAGAAAAATGTGGTTGCAATCGTAAAAGAATAGTCAAGCAGGACAGATTTTTAACGTGGAAAACTAAAGAAGATCGAACCTTATCCTTAAATCGAAAAAATAGTGAGACGTTGACTTTTTCACTATGGGATACGTGAAAGACGACCTCGCAAGTAGCAAAGGTTAAACGCTAGGATGATACAAAAAAAAACATTGTATATTATCCAGAGACGACTGGGAAAAGGTTACACGACTAGGAAAAGGTGTCCTTTAAAGTTACACTTTTCAATAAATGTCTCTTTCAACTTTATTTCTTGATTAAGATGTATACCACTCGTAGATCAAAGTAGAATAGTATTTACCTTCCTGTGTCCAACAGCAGGTCAAACTACCAGTTAGAGTCAAGGCTTGGTCAGCAAAATCATCAAAAAGACTCTCCGCAGTTTATGTAGTAAACGGGATAATGAACGCGAATCAACATTTAACAATTCTGCAATCACAACTGGTACTGACTATGAAGGAAAAATTCAACGGGGACAGAGTTTTTATGTATGAGAAGGCTACATGTCATACGGCGGAAAAAGTCACTGAATATTTAAGGACCAACGGCAACCAAACCCTTCATTGGCCAGCGAATAGCCCAGATATGAATCCCATCGAAATTATTTGTGCTATTCTTAAAGAAAAAGTAACGGAAAAGTCGCCGCGCACCAAACCAGAATTGATCGAAGCGATTAAGGAAGTCTGGGAAAATGACACTGATCTACTCACTAAAGCCAAAAATGCAACAAGTGGAATGGCCCGTAATCTACAATTATTAAAAAATGCTAAAGGAATGTTCATCAAGTATTAATAAATATAGTTATTTGTGTTGTTATGGTTTAATGCCATTTTTTCAAAACTGTATAACTTTCGTCACTTTGAAAATTTAAAAAGAAAATTAAAAATGAACCACTTGTAATTCTTCCTTATAGTAACAATATAATTTATATTAGTTTGGAAAATCGATTTCGAAAATCTATAATCTTCTTCATAATTACAAACTATTTTAATTATTTATAAGGAGACTAATTTTAGATAATTTATAATAGTTTGTAATTAGGAACTGAGGATGAAAATTATAGATTTTCGAAATCGATTTTCCAAACTAATAAAAGTTATATTGTTACATAAGGCAAAAAATTACAAGTGGTCCATTTTTAATCAAATATAGTTATCATAAAGAATTGTAATTTTTATTTGAAAAATTTACTTTTTAATGCAACAATCTTCCAAATATCTAAATGTGATAATAATTTGGCCACATCCACATCTGTAAATAGAATAAACTGAATACTTTTTGACAGTATCGATTTGATTTTATTTTGACAGCATGACAGCGTGGATTCAAAAATAATTATAACCACAAAAGAATGCTGCCCAGTACTTTCGAGTATTTATACGAAAGTATTTCAAGCATCGAAAATAAATTTGTTGAAGTCGCCCGTGGTGCCATGGTCACGCAAGAGTTTCTGTTGAGGTGATGAGATGACTGTTTGGTATTTGCCCAATACAGAATGTTTTCGGTAAATCACATAATTTTATGACCATAAACAGTTTAACAATTGGTTTGATTTTATAGGTCTGTAGCAGATTGGTTTGGCGTCTCTATTAAGCAATTAGTAAAAGTGAACTGCCAGACAAAAATCACTGATTGGCCAACACACTAATCGTGTTTACAGAAAATTTATAAAAAAAATGCAAACAAAATGAAAATAAAGACAATGGGATGTTGCGCCGAAATTTGTCGGACGAAACTTGAGGAACAATGTGAAATAATTATACCCGGGTGTAAACAACAAAGAATAGTCACCCCTCCTGTCATACTAAACCCGTCAAAAATTTAGTGATTCATTTTAATTATTCGCAGAAAGAAACAACAAGAGAAAACAATTTTACAATTTTATATATAAAAAAAATCAAAATTTAAAAAGAAAATAAAAACTAAAAAAAAGAAATCGTACCTTAATTCTATACAACTATTTACCGTTGCGACCTTGGTGCCGCCATGCTACAGGCTGCACGCCGTAAACCTAATAACCATTGTGGCCTTAGTGCCATCCTGCCACAGGCGCCACACACGAACCAGTGGGCGTTGGTTCGCCTTAAACCGTAGATAAATGCTAAGTGGCTTCAACTGGCCACCCGCTAACACACCGGTTGGGCGTTGTCTCACCTAAACCAACATAACGTTGGGCGCCCTTTTACTTTATCCGTAAACTGTTGCCTGATTGGTCACTCACAATGATGCGCATAAACAATTTTTTTTATTAAAACAAAGAAAACTCTACAGCGAACTTGTTTTACTGAAAAAAATTGACTTGTTACGTTACATACGGAACTTTACTTAATTTTATCAAAATTTAAAACTAGACTCAAAAAATTTCTCGTACCAAAACTTTTAGAACGTCCTTTTTTGTTGTTGTTTTCTTTTTTTTTCGTGCGCGTCACGTTTGCGCTCCCTCCAACGCACATCAAATTGCCCGTATAAAAAAAAGAACACAAAAAAAAACATTTTATACCATCTTGCTATTGTACACACATATCCGGTACACATAGGTCTCTGTAGACCTTTGTGTCAACACGACACACCTGGGCGTGTATTTGAGTTTTTCAATCTAAAAATCGGCATAATGGAAAATTCCTGTCAAATTGAATTTTTCAGTAGTCGCCTAAATAAGAAAAATAAACAATTTACAAAAAAAAGCAAGATTAAAAGCGGGGCCCTAGTACCTTTTAGGCTTAGTTTTTCTTGTGATATCCTACACGCAACACGAACACACCCAGGTGTTATAAAATATTAAAATAATATGTATTACCAGCGTTACACTTTATAATTATAAGGTTTTAATTACTTGTGTTGTACTGTATGTCGGTAAAGGAAAGTAACGGGATTTTTAATAATTTACGAATTTTCTGTAAAATAAAACAGTTAGTTGTGGACATTATATGGGGCAAGTTATATGTGATTTGTATTATATCCATGAATTGGTGCAATGAACATGGCAAATAGAAGCGATCGAG
Source organism: Nephrotoma flavescens (assembly GCA_932526605.1). Classification (NCBI taxonomy): domain Eukaryota; kingdom Metazoa; phylum Arthropoda; class Insecta; order Diptera; family Tipulidae; genus Nephrotoma; species Nephrotoma flavescens. The sequence goes on from OW052222.1 coordinate 181,672,423, forward strand.
TTTTCAACACCCGATGTACGACCCCAGAGGTATACCTTAGACAACTGATTGATGAGACGCCATGTGATGGTATTGAATCTGACCACGATTATGCCGGTTCTGATACAGAAGACAACTATTTTGCTCCTAATGACGAAGATGCTTCTGATGCAGAGCAAGAAGCAACCCAACCGGAACCAGATTTAGAAGAGGATGATGATGATGATGATGAATGTACAGACGAAAATATTGATGAAAACCGATCAACTGATTTGGCTGCACTAAATCAACCGTTTATTGCAGGTGATGGGACGAAATGGGAAAGAGAACCACCTCGCGTTCTTTCGCACAATATAATAAAGCAGCGCGGTGGCCCTCATAAGTCTACCAGGAACCTCATATTGCTGCAGACATTTAAATTAATTTTTACATCAGAAATGTGCGACATTATCGTAAGACAAACAAATCGTAAAGCACAACGTGCATATCAGCAATGGAACAATCAGCACCGAGATACGCTTAAAATATGGAATTCGGTAACTCCACAAGAGTTCGACACTTATCTAGGAATTCTTCTAACTGCGGGTGTATCAAGGTCAAATTATGAGCACACCACTGATATGTGGAAAACCTTTTCAAACCCATTGTATCGAGCAAGTATGGGTATTCGACGTTTTTAGAGTATCACCCAATTTATCAGATTTGACGATGAAAATACACGAGCAGAGCGTATAAAAAATGATAAAGCTGCGCCAATCAGGGATTTACTGAAAATGCTAAATGCCAATTTGCGAAAAAATTTTACACCATACGATGGGGTCACGGTCGATGAACAACTTTTCCCTTATCGAGGAAGAACTAAATTTACTCAGTATATTCCCTCGAAGCCGGCCAAATATGGCATAAAATAAAGCACGAGAAGTGAAACAAGGTGAAAGAGTGGTGTGTCAGCCAGTTGAATTTTACAAGAACACTGGACGTACTGTAACCATCGACAACTTTTTTACTTCGTTACCATTAGCACAATGCCTTATGCGATTCAACTTAGTGGTTGTTGTGACGAAAAAATAAAAAATGCATACCCAAAGAATTTCAACCATCTTTTGATGGGAAGTTTTGTCTACCGAATTTGGGTTTTATGACAACTGTACGTTATGCTCGTATGTTCCAAAAAAAGAAAAACAGTGATATTATTATCAACCCACCATAAGAATAAAGCTGTTAGTGGTGCTAAAAATAAACTGGATATCATCAACTACTACAATTCTGCAAAAGGGGCAGTTGACACAATGGACAAAATTCTAAGCGAGTATAATACCACTAAACGTCAAACCAAACTGTGGCCCTTAGCCTTTTTATTAATATTTTAGATGTCGCTGCATTGGCTACTCATATTATATATACCATCAATAATCCGGAGTCATCCAAAAATACCTGCAAAAAAAGAAAAAAACCTTCAAGAATTAGGCAAATTACTTACTATACCATCCATAGAACAGCGTGCATTAACACCAACGGTATATAGAAATTTTAACGCCAGAAATGGCTTGGAAGCAATGCTGCAACGCAAAGTAGGAGCAGTATCTTCTGACGCAGCATGAAATGCATCACATCATGTGGACGAAAGAGACAAAACGGGCCGCCTAAAACAGAAAGGGAATTGTCATATTTGCTATGAGAAATCAAAGCGGCGACCCTCTCGGAAATCGTGTGTTGTTTGTTCTCGGCCAGTGTGTGCGGTACATAGCCGGTACCTTACAACTTGTCAGACTTGTCAATAATTTTTATATTGTTACCAGAAATGTTATAATTTTTATTTGTTTTTTAAATGCACGTCGTGATATTATTTCTACTGAATTTAAATAATTTTTTTTGCATAATAAAGACTAATTAAACGCTAACTATTTGATCTTTTATTAAAATAAAAAATAAACACTTAAGAGGCCCATCCCTACTTGTTTTTTCATAAAATTGCGTCGATTTAACATCCTTATTTACAACTTTTCATATAAATCACATCATAAAATTAAATACATACCCAGGTATGTTCGTGTTGATGAAAAGTAGTTCGATACTCGTGTTGACACAAAGGTTAAACAAAACTCTACTACCATAGATTGAATAAGAAAGAACACACATAAGGAAGGGAAATAATATTGTTATGACCATGTAGTCGTAACAAAATGGCCAATCAACTTCTGCTAGGAAATTGTTTATAAAACCGTGGTCGGCACCCGCATAATCAAATACAGAGCAATTCTTAATGAAATTCATGTTATTTGAAAATCCGCTGGAAACCTAGATTGGAACTGGAGTGTAATAAATACTCGAAGATCCGGCAAAGTCATCGTAGGGATCAAGTTTATAAGAACGATTATTGTTGGTGTAAAAAAATAAGTCCAGATAAGTTCCGCAACTGTTTGGTATATTGTTAATCTGAGAAGTGCCTATATGTTTGCCATAAAATCACAGATTAAGGCGGAATGATCGCTAGTATTAGCTGGAATGAAGACATGGTCGTTCATCATCCAGACTAATTCTGGAAAGTTGAAATCGCCAAAAATAATGAAGTCATCGTTCTCATTCATAAAAAGTATTAAATTACTAGAAACCCTTTCAAGACAATCGTCACAAACAGTCATAGTTGAACTAAGTGGAAAGTAAACTGTGCTAATTATTAAATGAAATATATTAAGCATTAGTTTAACCGCAATAAATCCTAAGCCGCTCACGACGAAAAACGACGAAAACACGAATTCGATTAATTCGATAGCCATTTAGTACACAACTAATTAATAGTATACTATAATTTGGGTGTGACATACATTTGCTTTATATTTATAATTTAATGTCAGAAGTTGTATTGGCTTGCATAACTAAAAAATTAAAATTTCGGAATGAAATTCATCGCCAAAATAACTCGATTAAATCGATAGTTGGTAAAATTAAATTTAATAATATTATCACATGTGTAATAAAAGATTAATTTGTGAAATAAAGATCGACAAATGTTTAGTTTAGTACTATAAACATTTACTTGAAAATAAAAAGTTCGCAACTAGTGAAATTTTAATATTATATTTTGAATATGCCGTATTAACTTAAACCGGAATATAATTTGTAGAATTTGCAATTTGCGAACATTAAGAATAATCTAATTTACTTAAAGCGCTATAATTGTGAAAATAACTACTCTCCGAAGTGTGTAAAATTGTTTGGAAAGCACCTACCTTTTTCGCAAAAAAATTGGTACTGTTCACATGAATGCAAAGACAATCCAAGCACAATTAACATGGAAGCTAAACTTGATACAATTTCTGCACCGTTAGAAAAAAATAAATTCTTACAAGACTGCATTTTGTACCTACATACATTCCAGCTACAAGATGACACCAAAACATTGCAAATTGACCATTCAAACCTAAGAACGGAACTCGGAGGTCGATCATAAGCAGCAAAACATCAAACCAAATGTTGTAGTGCCTAGGTTTGCTCACTTCGAAAATGTAACAAAATTTAACGAAAACAATCCTATGAAATAACAGTAAACCAAGTAACAGGCGTCCTAAAGGTAAATAAAACAATCCATCTGCAAACAAAATACATAGACCACTTAAACATTTTAAGCCAAATTTCGTAGCGAAACAAAATAATTTCGGACCAATTTTCAATAACAGCAGTTGGTACTCTCAGGGATAATTGGGGTATAAAAGTACTAGATATTCAAGCAATTCTCTACATTGTCTACGCAAAAATAAATATTGTCCATGTTATTTTTCATATACCAACATGAAAATAATTTTCTTTGAAAAATGGTATCTAATTGCGTTGCGATACAGTTGAATCAGTTGGATAGTTTCATATCTGCAAAAGTCAAGTATGGATTATATGAAACCGTCTGAAGAATCCATATACAAAGTTTATTGTATATCTAGTTTCCCATCTTTCAATTTTAAAATATAAATAAAAATTTATTTGCATCTTCAAGAACGTTAAATAATATTCCTATAAAAGAAACGCTTACGAGGATACATTGTTTATTTTAGCTAACGAAGATAATCACAGCTAATCAACGTTACGTTAAATAATGATAACAAAAACATTGCCAAATTCTTACAATATCAAATATCTTGTGTTAACAGTACTTGCACATTTTATACGATTCTGTTGAATATCTATAAAATTCAACATTTTTAGCATGTCTTCGGTTGTATAACAAACAATAAATCGTATCTAGATGTATACAAATCTGTCTGTTAGCATAGAATAACATTGCGCTAACCTTGGGTGGCTTATACGATTTATACGCTAAAATTTAAGAATTTGGATAATTCACAACATAAAAATGTTATTTTTGCTGAAAATTGTAAACCATGTTCAATTTGAATTCATTTAAATTATTCATGTGTGTATACATATTTACATATCGGATTCAGTTTATAACAAACACACTCCCACACATGTTGATCTTTTGATATAGATGTATGTACGAGTTATTTGCTGGGAATGGACTTGTTCATTTGACCTCTTTCCAATTCATTATTTCACAGCGTGATACTTACGAGATGAATTTCACAAGTAAAGTAAATCTATATAAAATAACGGTAAATTTTTTTCAAATTTTTTTTATTTTTTCACATAATATTCACCCACTTATTGCATCTGGCAATTATTTTGTGCAAAACCATAAAAATCAAATGATTTCAAAAATGATTTCCAAAATGCTCTCTTATTGGCATATTTAATTTTTTTCAAATTGGTTTAGAAGAAAAGTGCTAGAGGCTGAAACTTCACGTGGTAATCAGAACTTCGAACTGGAAATTGACAAACCCGAAAAATTCACTAAAATACTAAAATTAGGAAACTTCGCAAATATCCAGTAAGAAAATTGGTCGCAAATTGACTCAGGAAAACATGATCTATAGATTTTATACTAAAGATTTAATTTGTCACCAGTGCGAAAAAACTGAACTTGCAAATAAATTGCTGATAAAAAAATTTACGAAATCTTAAAAACGATAAGACACATAATGATACCAACATTTTTTTTAATCCCCGCAATCTGTTCTGGGGTCGAGCACTCCCAACTCTTTCTCGGTTTCTTTTTCCCATCCTACCTTAGGCAGTTAAGCCCAATCGAGACGTACGGGTATAGGTCCGATTTACGTTACCATCTGCGCATTGCATAGCTCCATGCCAGCATATGCTGTATAAGATAGCATAAGATTTTCAGATGTGTTTTGCTATTCACCGGTAGAGGCATCACTATCACAAAAATGAAATTTTTTCTGCTGATATTTTTTGACATCAGCAGAAAATTTTTGAAATTTTTATGCAAATTATAAATTCTCAGCAGAACGTTTTATGAAAAATCAAACATTTTATGAAAATGAAGAGAAAATATATGTTTAAAGGTTTTGAAGCGATGAAAGTTAATTTTGTTTAAAAACGGTTTGCGTATGTAGTGTGTAAGGACTCCCAAAATATACTAAAATTACTATAATCTTCATTATGCAAATACAGGGCAACATCAAACAAATTGCCATCGTCAGTTTAATGTGAATATTTTCAGTTTTTTAACAAAAGTGTTAGTAACCCCCCCCCCCCCCCTGTAACTACACTGAGTGTATGTTTTTATGGTAGCTGAGATCATAATCTATATACATGAGCAACATAAGATTCACACCTGGCGTCAGTGGCCTTCCATACATTTTTGAGGTCATTTTTATGTGAACTTTTTCAGTTTTTTAACAAAAGTGTTAGAAAAACCCCCCTGTAACTACCCTGAGTGTATGTTTTAACGGTAGCTGAGATCATATACTATATACATGAGCAACATAAGATTTACACTTGGCGTCAGTAGCCTTCCATACATTTTTGAAGTCATTTCAATTTAAATGTTTTCAGTTTTTCAACAAAAAATGTTAGAAAAACCCCCCTGTAACTACCCTGGGTGTATGTTTTTATGGTAGCTGAGATCATAATCTATATAAATGAGCAACATAAGAATCACACCTGGCGTCAGTAGCCTTCCATACATTTTTGAATTCATTTTGATGTGAACGTTTTCCGTTTTTTAACAAAAGTGTTACAAGTGCCTTTTGATAAACAATATTTTTGGTTTTTCAATTTGGTGTGTAAATAAATACATTTTCTGGCATTCCCACTCTGGAGCAAGCAACATACAGTTGGCCATGTGAAAAGCATGAATTTTCCAAAATAACACCAGCTATTTTCAATGATTGCCCCTGCGCTTTGTTGATTGTCATTGCAAAAGCAAGGCGTAATGGGAATTGGCTTGAATTCAAACGGCAAATCGGTGGGAATCATATAGGAATGCGCGGAATTAGCACATCTTCTCCTTTACTTTGTAACAATATCAAAAGTAACTTTGGTACTGTTAACAGAAATTTCTCCACTCAGAGGCATCGGGGCAGTCATTCTTCGGCCGGCTAAGGATCAGGGTAAATGGGTGGGGTTTCCCGAGCATGAGTGGGACGTGCTAGACTGCTAGGTAAGAAATTGGGGAAGAAAAAAAATAAGGAAAAGGGAAGGAATGCAAACAGAAATTTGATACCTACCATACCTACCCAGATCTCATCCTTAATTGACTAAGCCATTAGCCTCTCATATTGTCAACGAATAACTAATGTGAACACTCGAACGGTATTGCAAAAAAAAGACAAACAGAATCAAACCGAATTCAATTTGAGAAAAATAAAATGAAAGTAGGAAGAACCAAAAAAATAAATTCAAGAAAAACTGAGAAACTAAAATTGAAAAATTCGAAAACAAAATTTATTTTAACAAATTTCACGAAAAATTGTATAAGTGAATAGCCAAGAAAATTAAACTCTAAAACTAATGACGTCATGAAAATTCCTAAACTTAATTAATTATACAAAACCAAAAATGAATCGAAACTAACTTATAACTATTACCACCACCATTACATAATGATTATATAAAGAAAAAAAGAAAAATTTATAAATGTATATATGGAAAAAAACCTGGGGCGGTATGTTGTACCATCACTTCGAATCGAAAAAAGTCGAATTCGAAAAAAGTCGAATCGAAAAAGTGAAAGTTGTACCATTTTTGCTTTTCGAAAATGATACAACATACCGACATTCGACTTTTTTCGAATTTCGATTCGAAGTGATGGTACAACATACCGCCCTGAACGGTGATGATGACGATGATATGTCGCAGCCGGTGTTCTTCGCTGACGTTTTGTTGAATGTTGTATTTGTTTTGTCCGTTTAAATTTATTTTTATTTTATCCATGGACGTTTTATTCTTGCATTAAGCCACCATTATAATTCTAAACTTATTAATTATTTATATTATTAGATTACTGCATCGTCGAAGTATTATGAAAATATTTATTTTAGTAGAGACATTTCGCCACGATCTCTTTATAATTTATCTTTTATGATTTTATTATAATTTATTATTTGATAAACGAGCTCATTTATACTCCCCGCATGTCTATCAATCATAAATTTGTTTACGGTAACTCCCGATATTAAAAACAAACGGGCACTCGTACGACGTAACAACAGGCGGACCATAAATTTATTTGATCTGTGTTTTATGTAAGTTGTGTTTTTTCCACTTTTATTGTACTTATCACGTTTTTAACTATACGTCTTAATATTAGCTTAACCTAATACATATAACTTATAACCAATGCCCCAATTAAATAATTACATGCTTTATGGACTGTTCACTTTTAAATAGCGGTTTTTCAAAGAAAACGCTTCCGAGGGTGTTTTTATAAATTAACTTTCAATTTAGATTATTTCGGGCTTGGTTTTTCTTTTCATTATTTTCACTTAGTTATTTATAATATATTTTTGTTTTTTTTATAATTAAAAATATTAAATTCGATTTGATTGTTCTCTCTTTTTTTTCGAAAGTTTATTCATGAAATTTTCTTTCTGCTAACCATATAGGAAATCACATCACCTAGAACATTAGTAACTTCTCGAATTTCTACACGACTTAACAAAATTATTTCGAGCGTATCGCGCAATATCGTTTACACAATATAACACACGATATCAATATATTCTTGATCCAGGGCAGTCTTCCGGATTGAAACATGTCACTAATTTCATATAACTCCTTTCCTAAAGTCATTCCCTTCAAAAAATCTTAAGAAAATTGAAATTTGAGAAAAAATTTGTACCACAGCCCCTTGACCCCGGGGTCCAGCCCCTTCAAAAGTATCGTGGTCTTGGTCCTGAACATGCAACATATACATGGATTTCATGACGATCCGTAAAGCGGCTAAGGCGTTATTTCAGAACAATCAAATAATTGTATCTTGAAATGACTTTTTGATCCAGGGGCGGACCCCCAGAATTCGAACATGTCTCTTATTTCATATAACCCCTTTCCAAAACTCATTCTCGTCAAAAAATTTAATTTTTTGAAAAAATTTGTACCATGGCCCCTAGACCCCGGGGTCCAGCCCATTCACAATATCGTAAGATTTGTCCTGAACATACAACATTTCCATGGTAAACATTTCATGGCGATCGGTTGAGCGACTGAGAAGTCATTTTGGAATAGTATCTATACATGTAAAAATTAATTTTTGATCCAAGGCTGGGCCCCTCGGATTCGAACATGTCAGTAATTTCATAGAACCAGCCCCATAAACTCATTTTTGTGGAAAATTTTAAAGAAAATTAAAATTTTTCAAAAAATTTGTACCAGACCCCGGGGTCCAGCCCCTTCTAAAATATCATACAGTTGGTTTTGGATATGCAACATTTCCATGGTAAACATTTCATGGCGGTCGGTTGACCGACTGAGAAGTCATTTTGGAATAATCAAATATTTGTATCTATACATGTAAAAATTAATTTTTGATCCAGGGCTGGGGCACCTTGGATTCGAACATGTCAGTAATTTCATATAACCAGCCCCATAAACTCATTTTCGTGGAAAAATTTTAAGAAAATTAAAATTTAAGAAAAAAATTGAGCCGCAGCCCCTAGACCCCGGGGTCCAGCCCCTTCCAAAATATCAAAAGGTTGGTTCTGGATATGCTACTTGTACATGGTAAAAATTTCATGGCGATCGGGTGAGCGGCTGAGACGCCCATTCGGAACAAACAAACAAACAAACAGGAATTCCTTTTTATTTATATAGATAGATACGTTATGAACGCAAGCTAAATAATATTGACATCTGTAGCATTGCTATTTTAGCTTCGGTATAAATGCAGCTAATAATTCGTAATCGCGGCCATAATTTATACTGAACATCGACCGAAGATAAGGTTAAGCTGCCGTTGATATTAATTCACAAATCGTATCCATATATTTGGATGCACTAAATAGCATGCAGATTCTGATAGAAATTCAATAAGGCCGTGTGTTTGGATTAACCCTAATTCAGTTAGTCATGTTGTGGCCCGAATTGATTAGAAATCCTCGGTATCAGTGTCCCTGTTGAAGCAATGGAATTAAAATACTAGAATAATGACACCCGGTGTACGAGGCTACACCAACGAAGCAATCAAAAAATGAGCCACGCAAATTTTTGTCCTCTTCGTCACGTAGTACTTCTTCTTTGGGGATAACAATAACTACAAAAACAAAAATAAAACCAATTAAGTGCTAAGCGAACATTTAATCAAAGGCACTTACAATGTACGGAATAATTCGATCTATAAAATTGTATCGACGGTGGTGAATTCAGCCAACTGCAATAACATTTCCAAACTAGACAACTTCGAGCTACAGAGATGCAATCCTTGAATACATGGTCATATGTGTAATCGGCCGGATTATCTTCGGGCAGATAGGTCGGTTTGAACGATGCAAAATCAGATAATAAAATTCAATTCCAAGATATTGGTCAAATTCCAAGTTTAAGCATGGCATATTTTCTGTTGGTACATTTTCTCTCTACCGTAGTTAGGAATGGACGCATACTTATAATATGGCCGAATGTCTTTATTATTTTTTCTGTCAAAGTCGATTGTCAAAATTTGTGTACACTGTTGTTATGAGTTACAATTTTTTTTATTTCAATTTAAAACATACAAAAATAACGAATTTTTCTACCTTATCGTGAAACAAAAATAGCGTTATGACGGCTTCTGTCTATTCTGTGGCTTTACTAGAGAAATACAAGCCTATGATTATGGGAGTTACGAATTTTGATCTCAAAATTAGTGAAAAACTTTAAAAACGAAAATATTTCCTACTTAAATACAGTGATATTGTCCTTTATGGTTAATTGAAAAGATTAATTGAATTATATCAATCAAAATTAACAGAGTCAATCAACTGGGGCCCTATTCTTGAAATCAGTGGAAATTGGAATACAATTTGCTATGCAATTCTATATATTATATATTATTATATTTCTATCTGGTATTCTTTTTTAAATTTAGAAACATAATTTTCCCCTTACTTTAGGGAAAAATCCGACTGGGTAAAACGATACGGAATTATTCGTTTAGTATAGGTAAATAAATAATAGAAAACTTCCATACACCTTTGAAAAAATGACTGAAGTAGCCGGCGAAATTTTTTAGTAATATAAAGGATTGCATTGCAAATTGTATTCCGATTGCGAAAATTTGAACCGATTTCAAGAATAGGGCCCCTGGTCCCAGTTGCTTTAATTGTACCAACTATGGGCATATTGCAAAAAAGTGCTTAACCAAAAACTAACATGTTAACCAAGGAACACAGAGTTAACTATACAAAAAAAATTCAGTATGGACTGAAGCAGTTTAGTCGTGTTTGGAAGTGTGCAAAATTAGAATTCTCTATTAACAACTTCAAATAAAACTGGTTTGTGTGATGCTCATTGAGGCGTGTTGAAGACGAACGCAAATTCACCACGACCAAATTATTAAAAGCAACCACAGTTATGTTATCTACAATGGAAGTAGAATACATCGAGGTGACATCGATAATCCAGGAAGCTCTCTGGCTTCACTTGAAAAATAGGTTTTGATGAATCCAGGTTTCGTATCTTTCGTATTGTGGCTACAAAAGTGTTGAATGCCTATGAGCAAAACAAAGAGCGTGAAGTTGTATATTGAAAAAAAAAAAATCACCAGAGAATACTTAAATACTTCCCATCATAGGATTTTTAAAATCATCCCATAAACACGAAATATGATAATAGTTGATCTAATGTGTTTATCTAATAACTATGATAAATCAGATGGATAGACCGTTACTTGAGTTTGCCACAATGGACTCAAAAAATATGGCATGTTCTGTTAATGTATGAATTAATGATTTAAACTAATGGTTCTACCATCCGTACGTTGAGATTGGCGCTATAGCATCCCGGGATGGTCCATTTTATATAAAATATTTCCAAAAATTTCCAAAAAAACGGGTTTTTCTTTATACAAAACCGGGATTTTGAAAACTGAGATTTTGAAAACCAAGATTTATAAAACCGATATTTTGAAATTCGAGATTTAGAAAAAAAACAAGATTTTGACAATCCGAGATTTCGTTACACACCCAATCTCAACAAACGGATGCCCATGTGAATTTTATTTTAGATATTGAACATGATCCCATGTTAAAATCAGAAGGGATCACTCACGTCACTTGTGGTTTCTGGGAGCCATAAATTTAATTCAATAATTCATACATTAACTGAATAGGCCATATAATTATAATTAATAATTATAATTAATATTGCCTGATGAGCACTTTTATTTTTATTGGATGTACAAATGTGGGGATAAATCTGATAGGATAGGATCTGATAGGATAAAAATGAGGCATATCTCATCGAATGAACTGTAAAATATTCGTTTTTAGTGTGAATGTTGAAATGTTGAAGCTTAATAATTAATTATTTGTGGTATTTTATATACCTATTATAATATTTTTGCTCTCGGTCCTTGTTCATTGGATTCTCTTAGTCTTATAAATATTACGTTTCATCAATATTATTTTAAATTAATGAACTCTTGGAACCACGAATGACGTGGTCGATCTCTTCGAATAAAATTGCGAACCATTAAATTAAATCAGTAATTATGTATAAACTGAAAGGGTCATTCTCATATGGGCCTATTGCACCAATCTCAACATACGTTTGGTGTTGGAATTTCTTTTGTATATAGAGGTCATTGTGTTTTATCGAAATCTGAAGAGATCGATGACGACATTTCAGGTTCCTGGGAATCATTAATTTAAATCCAAACTGGATTTTTAATAATTATTCGGCCATTTACACATATGACTTCATAGCGGAAGTTTTAACATACATAAGTAGCAAACATTATGTCTAAACGATAGTAAATAATATCGGGTACGACACTAAAGGCTCCAGAGAATAAATAGTTTAAATATTAAATGTATGTTTTATATAAAACAAGCCATCCCAGGATGCTATAGCGCCAATCACAACCTATGGATCGTCATGTGCATTCTAGTTTAGGCAGCGGATATAATACTGTGTCGTAATTAGAAGAAAACGGTCACGACATTCCTGGTTACTCGTGGTTACTGCGAACCATTAATTTAAGTACCAAATAAATGGATATAATCCATTTTTTGTTGTCCCGCGGCTTTTTGTTCTACAGCAATATAATTTATTAAAAATTGTGTATTATTATAAAAAAAACATAAAAAATATTATAATTTTAATATTATAAATTTATTTACAAAAACACTACAATTTTTTTTACAGTATAAAAAACTTTCGTTATCAACAAATTCTATAAATTTTTTAATGACGACGACCGGTTTTGGAACTTCTTCCTTCGTCAGTTCTTTTTTATTAATTAAATGAATGTTAGATGAATTTTCCTGCTCTGTTCATTGCACGAATGAATGTGTTTCAACTTTGGATCATAGTGATGAATTCACATTTTATCAATGATGACTATCTGGAATATAAATTAAACTGAATTGCCTTCACTCATTTCTAAAATTACCTTAGAAGTGTTCATATGAAATTTTATTTGTTGCATAGCACACATTCGTGCAACCAACCGTGCACTAACTTTTGACAGCTTAAGATGATTGATGATTTTGTAAAATGTCGCTAATACTTGTGATAAATATAGTTAATATCGTACTTCATTTTGAAATTATGATTCGTTTTCCAATATAAAATCGTCTATTATACAATGAGAATTTTGTGGGTAAGAACATCAACCGGTCTTCTGCTGCGGCCATCTTCCAGTGACGCTCTACCTCGTTTGAATAGACTTACAATTTTATAAGATCAATTATAGGTCCTCCCAAACATTATATTACAACTAATTATAATTATTTTTACACTCATACGAAGGGGGAAAAATAGAATTTACAAACACATTAAATGAATAACACCAGATAAACTTCAATGAATTTACATAGGGGCCCCGATGGTCATATCGAAACAAGTCATACTGCTTTGAACATCCAAACGTGTCCCCTTTCGCACGTAAATAATCATCATGCATGAGTGACATTTTGAAACTTTTGTTATTTGGCTAAGTGAAGTGTTTCACGAACTACCAATTTAAATTTAGGTATTAGAACCTAGAGATGTCCTCAACACATAACCCTCTCTCTCTAACCAGTTTTGGCTAAATTTTAAAAATTCGAGACAAGAGTAATAATACGTCCCTTAAGCTAGCATAACCCTACCAGCAGACTATTGCAAGATGTTCTAGACAATTAGAGGCTAATATTAGGCTAACTAAATGACCCATTAAAATTTTTTTGGCCATTCGTTTTAAAAAAAAGCATTATGTTTTTCCACTGAGCTTTGACTCAGAACCCAAATCGAAAATCGCACTAAAACCGAAGATCCTTTTTACATACATAAAATTGTATGCTCTTTATGGCCAAATTAAATTGCATATTAAAATTTGTTTGGTTCTACTTATTCTTGACCAAGCTTTAGGTCCTTTAATTTAAAGCTAGCAGAACGGAAATAAAAAATCGGGAAAAACCGAAATTAGGACCAACACCGAAAATAACCTGAGGTTTGGTCAAAAACTAATCCTACATTTTTTTAAATGACCATTTGGATTATTTCATAATATGCCTTTAATTCTTTGAATGTCAATTGACGTTGTTTTGGGTTTTAATTTCGGATTTTGGTGCGGTTTTTCGATATGGGTTCTGCTACCTGGAAATGGAACAACCTAAAACTTGATCAAGAACGAATGGATTGATGCTCCACAGTTTTTCAATGGGGCATTTGATTAGGCAATAATCATCCTTTTATATTTGTATGTCAATAGTTCTTGGTTTCCGGGTATATGTCCTTAAACTTTGGTCAAAAACGAGTGGAACCCAAAATTTTCGGGTTGGCTCTGCTAGGTTTTAAATAAAATAACCTGAAGGTTGGTCAAGAACGAAGTGAGACTAAAATTGTATAATGGTCATTTGGATTAGGCTGTACAAAAGCTTGTAAGTTGATCTTTTTGGCTTTCTAATTTCGGTTTTGGTCTAATTTACGATTTGGGTTCTGTGAGCTTTAAATTAAATGACCTAAAACTTGCTCAAGAATGCGTGGAACCAAAAATGTTTAAATAAGCAATTTGATTTGGCCATAAGCCTAAAATTATTTGTATGACAAAAATTCTTGTTTTGCGTTCTAATTTCGTTTTTGGCCTGATTTTCGATTAAGGTTCGAAGTAAAGCTTTGAATTCAAAAAGCCTAGCACTTTTGAACGGGACTTTTAAAAAATTAGTCTTTATATTTCCAAATGTTTTTAATTAATTTTGATTGGGGTTTTGCAAAATTTTTCTACAGCTAGCAGAACCCATCGTTTTGGTTGGAAGAATGGAGCCAAGCATTTTATATCAGTGCATTTAATTAGCCTATAAATCATCCATAGTATCTCGTTGTGTTCCGAACGTAAATAGTTATTATGTGAACAAATCTTTCAGAACTAAAATACTTTACTATATTTTATACAACTGTGTTGTGCTATGCCATACGGCTAGGTGTCGAACTGGATCGTGCTGCTACAACAACAATACTTTCCTATATTATCATTTCAGTGCAAATAAAATACGTCCCATATTTAAAAATATGAAAATGGATAAAAAATATAATTCAATAAAAAACAAAAGGGTAGGAAGGAACTATAAATGGATGAATGGTCACACCAGATGGATACGACTATGATATACTAGCTAACGATATTATATCATTATCGCATAGTATTATCTAGATACAAAAAATAATTTTGTAGCTATATCCGGATTGTTATTTTCAATTTATTTTAAAATTATATATCATTAAAAATATTTCAAAATTTTTAAACAACACAAAAAATGTATGGAATATAAAAGGATTATCTTTAATCTTTGACAATATTCGTATATATAAAATATATCATCCTCGTTTTTGGATACACTTCTGTATGAAATCATTATTTTCATGATTTATACAAAATATAACTAACGTCCACTTGTGTATCCTATGTCGCTCGAGGATGAGCATGTTTATAACTTCTAAATTCTAAATTATTTTAGTAATAATAAAAATAAGAACACCAAAGAAAACAATAAAAATAATCTTGTTGAAGTGCTGCTGTTAGCCAGTTATATATTTAATAAATTATGGACCCTACTTAAATTGGCGTTAACGTGGATTCTTTTATATGCTTTACCAATATAAATGGCGGTATCGGATCCCAAAAATTACATAAAAATTCTCGCTCAGCGCTGTTTCATTGTCGTTGATGTGTGTGTATGCGATTAATTTATGGCCTGAAAATGTGTATATGGTGGATCCAAATACTAATACATAATAGTAATAGTAGTCATTACGATAGTATAATAATAATAATAACAATAAACAGGAAAAACAATTGGGGGAAAAATAAAATTTAATTGAACGATTTTATTGGAATTTTATGAAAACTCACCTTTATATACGTGCGCTGTGTGCATAGACTCGAACGATATCATGTCTAATAAATCTGTGTATTTCATTCAAATAAAGTTCAACAGCAAATAATAATAAATTTACAATTTTTATAATTAATATGATTGGCGAATTTTATATTATTCAATGGCATAGTTTTTGACAAACAAATTGATGTATATCCTTCGGCAACGGTTTGGTAAAAATATCTGCTAAGTCTGTCTTCACCTATTTCAATTTCGTTTTTTTGTAAAATTTCCGAAATTTGATCATTCGTATCGCATATTGATTAACAAATCTGAACCGAACAATTCATTTGCAATCAGCTCGGACAACAATCGGTTCAACCAGAGTGGCTGCAATATACTCGCTTTCAGTTGTTGATAAGCTGATCCCCGGCTTTCGGAACACTAACTGCCCTATAAAAGTTATAATTTTATTTATTAATTTAATAAACTTATTTATAATATTAAAATTATTAAACATTTATTTAATAATAATTTATTATTTTGTTAATATTTTTAATTTGTTATTATTAATTTAATTTAATTTAAATTTTTATTTATACCGTGTTTTCCATTTGGGACTTCACAACTTTGAACTTTCCACTGTGAACACACCCTTAAACAAATAACCCAACTGTCAGTGTCAAAACATTCAGCAAAAATATCATTTTGATAATGGTGAAGTACACGAACGAACAACATTTACAAATAGTTAAAATTTATTACAAAAATTCCGAGCCGGTGACTGCAATTTCTAGAGCTTTAATTCCAATTTTTGTTCATAGTTATCGCACAGTAGACAAGCAATTCATAGTGTTTGTGAAAAAATATGAGTCTAAATATTCGTTGCTGTATGTTCCCGTACCAGTGAGAGAATGGGTTGGTCGAATTGCTGCTGCTGCTGCTGCTGCGCATATTTTAAACTAACTTAAAATACGACTGTGAAGTTTTGAACAAAATTAAAAAATAATGAAACATGGCGGGCTACAAAATTTGTCGAAATAACAAAAATGCAGGGGGTCAATTTTTCCAAAATTCGACGGACGACACATGATGTGTTCGTATACTGAGAAAAATTTTGGTTTGTAAATTTAAAAAACGAAGTTTTTAATTTCTAAAATTAATTAATTTTTTTGAATGTTAAAGGTATTTTTTTAAAAATTAAATGAGTTTTTTACAAACTAATAAACTGTTTGTTTATTTTAATAACATATTTTATAAAATGATTTAACAAAATATTTTTTAAATTTAAAAAGTTTAAATACAGAACAATTTATTTCAAAAGAAGAGTTCTAGCATTTTAAAACAACAATTTTTTTTGATAATAATGACAACTTATGAAAATGTTTATATTTATTGTTTTGCCAGAACCCCCGTTGTTTTATTTCTAAATTCGTCTATATTTTATATAATTCGCCAAATCGATATGTTCTTGTGTTATACTAAAGGTATGAAGGTTTGAACGAGACCAAACTGCCAAGAAAGAACTGGAGGAGTCTCATTATATTTTTTTAAGGGTTGTGTGTATTTTTACACAATAACCCCCGGTGGTTGAAAATTGGGGACGGAGAGTGGCTGACTTGAACTGTCGCAAACTTTGGGAATGTCATTGTATTTGTAAAGTGCATACGGATTACTTTGATTTAATAAAATTGTGTGGCATTTGTTAAAAAATAAATATTTAAAAATTAAAATAAATCTTTTTAAAACTAGCCAATAGATTTTTATTCTTAAAAAACAATCTCTTAAAGTTTAAGAAAACTCTTTGACAAGTAAGGTTTCAAAATAACAACCATTTTTTATTTTTATAAACAAATTTGGCAAACAAATTTATTTTAAAATTAAAAAGATTATTCTTCTACTCTTAAAAACGAGACTTTTCGTTCGCCTAAAAAATTTATGTATATTTTTTTGATTTTATATGTATTTTTTTTTATTTTTGTGGTTTTTTTCTTCTGGTCTTTTTTATTTGCATTGCATTTAGAAATTTTAAATTATAAATGGAAATGAATCTAGAAATGTCATACTCAAGAAAATTAAATGGCGCACATCGCACTAACACAAACACACATACAACTACTAACTTGCGGTTATTTTGTCTACTTGTCGAATTTTGGAAAAAATCGACCCCCACATGTTTAGTAAAACAGTTGACAAAAGCAATGTTAGGATTATGTAAAATTTTTATTATAAAAACTTTGCTCGTTATTACGCATTCAGTAAACTACTGACCTCGGCAATGACAATAACAAAAAAAACGTTTGTGTTTTTGTGGCTTGACAGTGGTAAAACAGAGTCTCACTACTGTATAACTTTTGTCATTTTTAACATTTTAAAATTAAAACACTTTGAAATTATTTCTACCTTATAGTGACAATATAAGAACTTTATTTTGAATACCGATTTTGAAAAAAATAACTTTCATTTTCAGTTCAAAATTACAACTATTCGAGTAGTTTCGAGTTATTCTCGAATTATCGAGGATTAGCCAGGTCACAGAATATGGCATATATGGATAGTTAGCTTAAGACATCCTAAACATATAAAAATTTTCCCCATTCTAATACGATGAGGTAGACCCATTTGTTATTGCTTGAAGTGGCTTCGAAAGTTCGAGCTAGAAAAACGCACAGCTGCTATCTGCCTTTCGATATTTTTGCAATAGACGAAAATACAATCCGTGACGTACAAAACACCATATCCTTCAGAGATTAACGTGCTCCGGGTACGGAGATAATTTATTTGTAGACAAAATCGTTAGTCACTACAGACTAGCTATATCAAACTTTCAATCTTTCAAAAATTTAAACTACAATATAAAATTATGCGATATTCAAGAAGTAATCAAATTAAATTATGAAAATTTTCAGTTGAAACCCATATTCAATTATAATCAAAATTTAAAGCATTACACCTCCATAATTAAAAGGCCCATTAAAAATTGGGAAGTATATGACGAAACTTTTGTACTAGCAGTACGGATCAACATTTTGTAAATCCTGCAATTTTATTTTAAACTAAACAATAATTTTAAAGCGGCCAAAAATCTCATTGCATTTATTTAATTAACCCCAATTGATGCGA
Organism: Nephrotoma flavescens; assembly: GCA_932526605.1. Classification (NCBI taxonomy): domain Eukaryota; kingdom Metazoa; phylum Arthropoda; class Insecta; order Diptera; family Tipulidae; genus Nephrotoma; species Nephrotoma flavescens. The sequence continues at coordinate 181,691,373 of OW052222.1, forward strand.
GATAACACCGATAGAACACCGATTTTATTTTTATGAAAATTGATTAAATTCGGAGTCAATAACAAATGAAAATTATTTTTTTCGAAACCAAAATTCTTATATTGTCACTTAAGGTAGAAATAACTTCAGTGTTTTAATTATAATTCTTTTTTTATATTTTTTTTTTACTATCATTGCAATCTGTTCTGGGCTAGGCTCTTCCACTCTTTTGCGGTTAGCTTTTTCGTCCTTACTTTTACGCCGTTGCCAGCCAATTCGAGGGCGTACGGCCTATAGGTCTGATTTTTATCACAATCTGCACATTGCATAACTCCGTGCCAGCCTATACTGGCATGGAAGATGGGTCGGCCCCTGAGTTTTGCACTCCGACAGGGGGTCGGTCATAGATGTGTTTCATTTCATCAAAGATCGGTACCTCCTGATTTAAACGCCAAAGCTTTAACCACTGTGAAAATCTGGTCGGTAATTATAAAATTCCAAAAATGACAAAAGTTATACAGTAGTGGGACCATGTTTTCCCACTATCAAACCACACCAACACAAATATTTTTTTTTGGTTATTGTCATTGCCTTAGTCACTAGTTTACTGAATGCGTAATAACGAGCAAAGCCGCTTTTTATAATAATTTTTTTAAATAATCTAAACATTGCTTTTGTCAACTGTTTTACTAATACATGTGCATCTTTGTTATTTCGACAAATTTTGTAGTCCGCCATGTTTTTTATTTTTTAGTCTTGTTGAAAATTTTCCAGTAGTCTTAAAATAAAGCTAATTTTACAATAAATCACTTTCTTCTTAACAGTGATAATTCACATTTTATTTTATAAAAACACTTGGTAAACTACCGATCGTAAGAAATTCCTTACTGTAATTTGCGTGTTTTGGCAGTTTTTCAGAAGACACTTGATTTTAATTAAAAAATTTCAACTTGTTATTATTTTAATTAATAATTTCAAAAGAACACAAAATTTTGTTGTCAATTTGAACATAAAAACAAAAACTGGATTGGTAGGTTTTTTCTTTGCGATATGAGACCGCGCCATATGCGTTTCTTATTTAACTATCTGCTCCGACTTGTGACTTTCATTTACATTTTTTGTTTTATACCCTCTTATTTTGAAGGAAATTTAGGAACAAAAAAAACTCCCTCTGCCTACACTGTAAAAATTAAAATTTGTTGCACTTTCGTATTCACGATACAAATTTATTTTCGTATTGTATTGAACTTTCGCATCGTAAGAAGATACGTGTCGTATTCAGAAATAGGGCCGCTGATTATACAAGGAACTAATTTTTATCAAATAAATTTTGTTCGTTCTGCTTTGGTTTCATCTTCGTCTTGTTGCTTTTACTTTGGTTTGGAATGCTCGTTGTGACGTGTTCGTCTTTCGTGTGATCATATACAAATATCTGCTCTTGTACATTTGTCATTTACTCCGTTTGCACGTACCGAGTAATGAATGATGAGTTAGCGATGAGTTTCGAGATGTTATCTTTGAAAAAATTCTAACAGCTATAGCCCAGACCAACAAAAAAAAGTAACCAGAAGTTGCTTATGTAATTTTAACATCACCAGCAAAGTCCGCAAAAAGATATATTTCACTGCCCCGGTATAGTATGCCTATATTGTCCGTACGATTGATGTATACGCTTGATTTTTTACAGTATTCGTATGGATATTCGTAGGATTTTCAATATATTTCGGCTTGCACGATTTACCGCAATTGGCAAATATATTACACTACTAATGGCCCTGTGATATGAAAAATTTATCTTTCCCGCTGAATCAACATCACCCAAATTCATTGACACGTCTCGAGGTGTGCTCACCGAACTCGAATACCATGAAAACTGAAATGATAATGTTGGTTCATCATTACACAGCAAACAAACGCTGATAGCAGAATGAAATAGATGGAAACATTTGCACACGTCGAAGCGAGAAAACAAATAAATTTACTTCGGTTTTTTTCTGTGTACTGCATTTTTACCCCTACCCAATCTCTTGTTTATCAATTTCATTTCAAAAATTGTTATTTCATTTCTATTAGTCTAAAGATTTCATCTGAAGGTAATAGACGTTTGTAAATGTTTTTCAGGTGGAAATACATGGATAACATATAAAGTAAGTATACAAAATTAAAAAAATGTGTAGTTGTATCTGAATGACAATACACATTTGGTACATACAACAAAAACCAAACACAATCAATAATATATGATTGTGTTTGGTTTTGATACAACAAAAAACATTAAAAAAATATTATTTTCTGGTAAACCAACGGTTAACAACAGTTACATATTGTATTATACTCAAATCGAAGTGAAAGAGATAAATTAATTTGTAGGGGAAATAAAGCCGAGTTTTCGGTCTACAACAATACGAATAGCATGGAATTAGGTGCATCAATTTGAAGTAAAAATTGAGCGCTCTAATTATATGCTGTTTATGCGCTCTTTGTGCGCTGATTTGTACTACTGGGTATTCTCAGCCGCGATTAATCCATCGTCTATGCGTTAATCGCTAGTATCATTTTACTACCGTTGCAAGAATGCACGAAAACACATGAAGCATCAAAATAAAGTCGGCTAACTTCGTCTTCCAACGGGAAAGTTGTTTTAAACCATATAGGCTTTCTAATAACCTGGTAACTCGACCACTACCATCGTCATATCCAATTGGTTGCCTCTTAAAACTTTTCACCAATCCATATTTACGTTAAACTGATTAAGCTTCAATTATTTTGAGATCAATACAATCAAAACTTCCCGAATTGTTGAGAAATTTATTATAGAGCTAAATCTTTCCTAATCGTTTACTCCATAACCTTTCGTAAACAAAACCCACAACGGCAAATAGCGTAAAAAGTAAAAACCCACAAACGTACATTTAATTGATTTCTAATCATTTTTATCCGTTTTTCTTTTAGTGACAAACACTTCACATTCAAATGATCAACTACCGAATGGTGGTTTGTCCTTAATGATACTTTTCCCAGTTAGATTGATGACATACACAATAGTTTTAATGGCTTCGGCACAAACACATTTATCCATGTCACTTAATATTAGACTGATTTTAATTGCATCGACCAACGTAGGATTTCCACTCTGCGCACTCATTATCCTCAGGAAAGTGCTCTGTCCGATCGAAACAATTCAAAATCATGAGCACAATAGTCCTTTATCAAGGCCATACACATTTTGAATTTTTCACAAGCATCTGAATTTGAGCATTGCTTGATTTGATTTCAAACATTTGAAGAAAGTACGACCACATCTCGAATTTTACTAATTCATTACTTGGTTGTTCTCTTGCTGAATTCTATGAGTTTCGAGTTTGTTTCTACATTTTGAAGTTCTTAAAGTAAAAACAGCCCACCTTTATTGTAGGGAAATTAGTTTCGTCTTCCAATCGTCTCATTGATCTTTTAACTCCGGCTATTAATAAATGTAATCTGATGAATTCTTCATTTTTTGTAAGGGGAGCATGTGGAATTCATAATAAAGTAATAACCTTAAAAAATCTACATCCCCTGCCATGTTTCGGAAAAAATACTTTTATTCAGCTTAATAATATCAAAATTCTATTTTTCTTTTATTTTTTTAATCAATTTTTTGCCAATTTCAAGTTGATGAATATGTTGCTGCACACCTATAGGTTAATTTAATAAATAAAGTTAGAAATAAATTAAAATAAAGTAGTTTGGCACTGATGTAATTAGTTCATAAGAATTTCAATCATTTATATTTAAATAAAATAAATAAAATAAATAAAATAAATAAAATAAATAAAATAAATAAAATAAATAAAATAAATAAAATAAATAAAATAAATAAAATAAATAAAATAAATAAAATAAATAAAATAAATAAAATAAATAAAATAAATAAAATAAATAAAATAAATAAAATAAATAAAATAAATAAAATAAATAAAATAAATAAAATAAATAAAATAAATAAAATAAATAAAATAAATAAAATAAATAAAATAAATAAAATAAATAAAATAAATAAAATAAATAAAATAAATAAAATAAATAAAATAAATAAAATAAATAAAATAAATAAAATAAATAAAATAAATAAAATAAATAAAATAAATAAAATAAATAAAATAAATAAAATAAATAAAATAAATAAAATAAATAAAATAAATAAAATAAATAAAATAAATAAAATAAATAAAATAAATAAAATAAATAAAATAAATAAAATAAATAAAATAAATAAAATAAATAAAATAAATAAAATAAATAAAATAAATAAAATAAATAAAATAAATAAAATAAATAAAATAAATAAAATAAATAAAATAAATAAAATAAATAAAATAAATAAAATAAATAAAATAAATAAAATAAATAAAATAAATAAAATAAATAAAATAAATAAAATAAATAAAATAAATAAAATAAATAAAATAAATAAAATAAATAAAATAAATAAAATAAATAAAATAAATAAAATAAATAAAATAAATAAAATAAATAAAATAAATAAAATAAATAAAATAAATAAAATAAATAAAATAAATAAAATAAATAAAATAAATAAAATAAATAAAATAAATAAAATAAATAAAATAAATAAAATAAATAAAATAAATAAAATAAATAAAATAAATAAAATAAATAAAATAAATAAAATAAATAAAATAAATAAAATAAATAAAATAAATAAAATAAATAAAATAAATAAAATAAATAAAATAAATAAAATAAATAAAATAAATAAAATAAATAAAATAAATAAAATAAATAAAATAAATAAAATAAATAAAATAAATAAAATAAATAAAATAAATAAAATAAATAAAATAAATAAAATAAATAAAATAAATAAAATAAATAAAATAAATAAAATAAATAAAATAAATAAAATAAATAAAATAAATAAAATAAATAAAATAAATAAAATAAATAAAATAAATAAAATAAATAAAATAAATAAAATAAATAAAATAAATAAAATAAATAAAATAAATAAAATAAATAAAATAAATAAAATAAATAAAATAAATAAAATAAATAAAATAAATAAAATAAATAAAATAAATAAAATAAATAAAATAAATAAAATAAATAAAATAAATAAAATAAATAAAATAAATAAAATAAATAAAATAAATAAAATAAATAAAATAAATAAAATAAATAAAATAAATAAAATAAATAAAATAAATAAAATAAATAAAATAAATAAAATAAATAAAATAAATAAAATAAATAAAATAAATAAAATAAATAAAATAAATAAAATAAATAAAATAAATAAAATAAATAAAATAAATAAAATAAATAAAATAAATAAAATAAATAAAATAAATAAAATAAATAAAATAAATAAAATAAATAAAATAAATAAAATAAATAAAATAAATAAAATAAATAAAATAAATAAAATAAATAAAATAAATAAAATAAATAAAATAAATAAAATAAATAAAATAAATAAAATAAATAAAATAAATAAAATAAATAAAATAAATAAAATAAATAAAATAAATAAAATAAATAAAATAAATAAAATAAATAAAATAAATAAAATAAATAAAATAAATAAAATAAATAAAATAAATAAAATAAATAAAATAAATAAAATAAATAAAATAAATAAAATAAATAAAATAAATAAAATAAATAAAATAAATAAAATAAATAAAATAAATAAAATAAATAAAATAAATAAAATAAATAAAATAAATAAAATAAATAAAATAAATAAAATAAATAAAATAAATAAAATAAATAAAATAAATAAAATAAATAAAATAAATAAAATAAATAAAATAAATAAAATAAATAAAATAAATAAAATAAATAAAATAAATAAAATAAATAAAATAAATAAAATAAATAAAATAAATAAAATAAATAAAATAAATAAAATAAATAAAATAAATAAAATAAATAAAATAAATAAAATAAATAAAATAAATAAAATAAATAAAATAAATAAAATAAATAAAATAAATAAAATAAATAAAATAAATAAAATAAATAAAATAAATAAAATAAATAAAATAAATAAAATAAATAAAATAAATAAAATAAATAAAATAAATAAAATAAATAAAATAAATAAAATAAATAAAATAAATAAAATAAATAAAATAAATAAAATAAATAAAATAAATAAAATAAATAAAATAAATAAAATAAATAAAATAAATAAAATAAATAAAATAAATAAAATAAATAAAATAAATAAAATAAATAAAATAAATAAAATAAATAAAATAAATAAAATAAATAAAATAAATAAAATAAATAAAATAAATAAAATAAATAAAATAAATAAAATAAATAAAATAAATAAAATAAATAAAATAAATAAAATAAATAAAATAAATAAAATAAATAAAATAAATAAAATAAATAAAATAAATAAAATAAATAAAATAAATAAAATAAATAAAATAAATAAAATAAATAAAATAAATAAAATAAATAAAATAAATAAAATAAATAAAATAAATAAAATAAATAAAATAAATAAAATAAATAAAATAAATAAAATAAATAAAATAAATAAAATAAATAAAATAAATAAAATAAATAAAATAAATAAAATAAATAAAATAAATAAAATAAATAAAATAAATAAAATAAATAAAATAAATAAAATAAATAAAATAAATAAAATAAATAAAATAAATAAAATAAATAAAATAAATAAAATAAATAAAATAAATAAAATAAATAAAATAAATAAAATAAATAAAATAAATAAAATAAATAAAATAAATAAAATAAATAAAATAAATAAAATAAATAAAATAAATAAAATAAATAAAATAAATAAAATAAATAAAATAAATAAAATAAATAAAATAAATAAAATAAATAAAATAAATAAAATAAATAAAATAAATAAAATAAATAAAATAAATAAAATAAATAAAATAAATAAAATAAATAAAATAAATAAAATAAATAAAATAAATAAAATAAATAAAATAAATAAAATAAATAAAATAAATAAAATAAATAAAATAAATAAAATAAATAAAATAAATAAAATAAATAAAATAAATAAAATAAATAAAATAAATAAAATAAATAAAATAAATAAAATAAATAAAATAAATAAAATAAATAAAATAAATAAAATAAATAAAATAAATAAAATAAATAAAATAAATAAAATAAATAAAATAAATAAAATAAATAAAATAAATAAAATAAATAAAATAAATAAAATAAATAAAATAAATAAAATAAATAAAATAAATAAAATAAATAAAATAAATAAAATAAATAAAATAAATAAAATAAATAAAATAAATAAAATAAATAAAATAAATAAAATAAATAAAATAAATAAAATAAATAAAATAAATAAAATAAATAAAATAAATAAAATAAATAAAATAAATAAAATAAATAAAATAAATAAAATAAATAAAATAAATAAAATAAATAAAATAAATAAAATAAATAAAATAAATAAAATAAATAAAATAAATAAAATAAATAAAATAAATAAAATAAATAAAATAAATAAAATAAATAAAATAAATAAAATAAATAAAATAAATAAAATAAATTAAATAAATTAAATAAATAAAATAAATAAAATAAATAAAATAAATTAAATAAATTAAATAAATTAAATAAATTAAATAAATTAAATAAATTAAATAAATTAAATAAATTAAATAAATTAAATAAATTAAATAAATTAAATAAATTAAATAAATTAAATAAATTAAATAAATTAAATAAATTAAATAAATTAAATAAATTAAATAAATTAAATAAATTAAATAAATTAAATAAATTAAATAAATTAAATAAATTAAATAAATTAAATAAATTAAATAAATTAAATAAATTAAATAAATTAAATAAATTAAATAAATTAAATAAATTAAATAAATTAAATAAATTAAATAAATTAAATAAATTAAATAAATTAAATAAATTAAATAAATTAAATAAATTAAATAAATTAAATAAATTAAATAAATTAAATAAATTAAATAAATTAAATAAATTAAATAAATTAAATAAATTAAATAAATTAAATAAATTAAATAAATTAAATAAATTAAATAAATTAAATAAATTAAATAAATTAAATAAATTAAATAAATTAAATAAATTAAATAAATTAAATAAATTAAATAAATTAAATAAATTAAATAAATTAAATAAATTAAATAAATTAAATAAATTAAATAAATTAAATAAATTAAATAAATTAAATAAATTAAATAAATTAAATAAATTAAATAAATTAAATAAATTAAATAAATTAAATAAATTAAATAAATTAAATAAATTAAATAAATTAAATAAATTAAATAAATTAAATAAATTAAATAAATTAAATAAATTAAATAAATTAAATAAATTAAATAAATTAAATAAATTAAATAAATTAAATAAATTAAATAAATTAAATAAATTAAATAAATTAAATAAATTAAATAAATTAAATAAATTAAATAAATTAAATAAATTAAATAAATTAAATAAATTAAATAAATTAAATAAATTAAATAAATTAAATAAATTAAATAAATTAAATAAATTAAATAAATTAAATAAATTAAATAAATTAAATAAATTAAATAAATTAAATAAATTAAATAAATTAAATAAATTAAATAAATTAAATAAATTAAATAAATTAAATAAATTAAATAAATTAAATAAATTAAATAAATTAAATAAATTAAATAAATTAAATAAATTAAATAAATTAAATAAATTAAATAAATTAAATAAATTAAATAAATTAAATAAATTAAATAAATTAAATAAATTAAATAAATTAAATAAATTAAATAAATTAAATAAATTAAATAAATTAAATAAATTAAATAAATTAAATAAATTAAATAAATTAAATAAATTAAATAAATTAAATAAATTAAATAAATTAAATAAATTAAATAAATTAAATAAATTAAATAAATTAAATAAATTAAATAAATTAAATAAATTAAATAAATTAAATAAATTAAATAAATTAAATAAATTAAATAAATTAAATAAATTAAATAAATTAAATAAATTAAATAAATTAAATAAATTAAATAAATTAAATAAATTAAATAAATTAAATAAATTAAATAAATTAAATAAATTAAATAAATTAAATAAATTAAATAAATTAAATAAATTAAATAAATTAAATTAATAAAATAAAACAAGTAAAGATGATACAGTGCCGACTGACTCAAGTCAAATATGAAACTGGCCCGGCAATACCATTTAACTGCAGTGCATTCCCCAATCGTTGAGCGATTAGAGAAATACGGAGCAGTGTTTTTGATTTTAATCCGTCGTCCAAGATTCCATCTGTATCGGTTCCATAAGTAACACAAGCTAATTTTAATAAACACAAATTCGATTGAACGCACCCATGGAAACTAAACGTCCCAATATGGCTAATACCAATAATCCTTTTTGTTTCAATTGTTATGACATAGTTGCACATTCATTTCCCATTCCACCATGTTGTTTGGTTATCAGTGCGGTTTCGCCGAATAACATACTTTTTGTAACGGTTCACCAAACCCGTATATTTAAACCAGATCTTATACTCTGCCAAACCTTTCACAACGAGAAGCGCCGTTGGATTCTATGTAATTCACCTAATTGCCTGATCCATCGTCTGATAGTTTGATTTCTCTATAGTATTGTTATATTTGGTATTGTTAAAACAACCGATAACTGTGGTACTGAGAAAGATAAAAAATTACATCAATGTTTGTATAGTTTCGTCCATTAAAGCACAGACAAATAAAGGTTCTATAGCGGGGCCAGTGTCAGTGCACTAGATCATGGCTTCAATTTTTTTTTCATCGGACCCATCAACCATATTTTCCGCTTTTTCTACCCATATTCAAACGGCTAGTGGGCAATTTTTTCGACTACTTTGGTACATACGCTTTAGTGCAATTTAATATCGAAGCCCATGACGAGTTGTTCCTGCATTATACCGTTTTTAGAACAGAAACTATATTTACGGTTATCTGGAATCGGTTCAGGATCACACACCAAAATTTCCTTCAATAAACGAATTGAATTATACGAATGTCCGCCTCTTTTTTTGTCGCCTCTTTTGAAGTAACAGGTCGTGGTGCTCCCCAATTAGTCTAATCTATAAAGAAAAACGGCAAAGCATGGCTTTGTTTGAATGCCCGCGAGGCTATGCGACCGTCAGGAGCGCGTATCCACTGCCTCTCGTTAATGGATTACTGGGCCGCCCGGATCAAGCACGATACAATTTGCTATTAATTTGAAAGGCGCTTTTTAAAAATTCCAGCCCGACACGCCATCCCGCGATAAGATGGCGTTTACGCTTCCTAGGCGGCCCTTGTACCACTTTAAAGTCGTGCTATTCTGACTCTGCAATGCCGCCAAATATTCTATCGCGATACCGAGAAATTTCATACCAACTCTATGATAAAGTGTTCGTTTACTAGAACGGTCTATTAATCACCTGTACCTCGTCGGAGGAACACTTGATTTACTCTAGAAACAGTCGCACAATTGTTGCCTAAAGCGGGACTTACACTATCAATGTCAATAAGAGCCACTTTGTGTGATGGGAGGTTAATTATCTTGGCTATATGAAATTGGCTTAATGAAATTTAATTCGACACTTTCTGCGTATATGTGGATGGTGCCATGGAGTTATACAAAACTTTGCGCCACTCGCCGCTCTATGGAACCGGACCTTACGGATAAATCATCGAAGATCAATTGGACTGCGACGGCAGACAACTCTTTTACGCTTCTGTATTGGCAAGAAAAGCCAGCCCAGCCAAATTAATCAGTATAACTGAGCTCGAATGCTACGCCATATTAATAAGCGTCTAATCGATTTGCCATTACATAAAATGCTGCTTAAAGCTCCATATGTACGATTTAATTGGTCGTTCTGTGGTGAAATTTCATCCGCTGTCTTCGACATCAACCCTGCAAATGAAACAATACCCACGGGGTCTTCTAGACCCGTCCTCGATCTCAGATGAAGAGTATATCAATAAATATGGCGTATACGCAGAAACTAGCGGACGACAAACACAATTTTCGCATTCAGGTTAACGAATTGTTAATCTCACCGATCTAGGTACTTCTCGTGATTTGGCTGAACAGCCTCATGTTTCCCCTACTTCGGGGCATATATGAGTAGCTAAAACGTTTGGAAGACTCCAACGGCAATTTTATTTGTGTCTCATGTCGAAAAACGTTATAGTTTTTATAAGGAACTTGGCATTAACTTAGATTGAGTTTTTGAATCTTATTCTCGTTCCAATCGCAGTTATTCGTATGTCGGTCGACGTATTACTAGACCACTACTGTAAAGCTCTGCTGGTAAATCAGTTCCGGGAGTGATAATTGAAAGTGTTATTTCACCATAATTCAGCATTTCTACGGTCCAGATGAATTGACTGTTCCGAAAAAGAACTTTAATACTTTAAATTTTTCCATTAGTTGGTAGATCCTTGTGAAATTTGGTGGAAATATGTGTACCGGAAGGAGAACTTCAATGAAAGATTTTCAATTTTTGCAATGATGTTGAAAATTTTACCATTTGAAAGGATTAACTGATTTATTTAAATGTAAGGATTAAAATTTCGACAAACAACGGTTAGCCTGGCTTTTCTCAAAGTATAGCACGGTTATCTGTTTTTTAATTTACCAAAAGTCCGGTAACTTTAAATTTTCTAGTTAAAAATCAAGAGTGGTGTATTCGTGATACTTTCGATACTTTCTTTTTTACTGTTTTTTTTTAAATATGCCATTTTTATATTAATAACTTGATTTTGTTGTTAGTTTTGAGTTAAGTTTAGTTGTTTGCGTTAGAAATCAAGATCTATCTACATTCAGGGTTAATTTTGAATAAATTGTAGGGCGACGTTAAATTCTCTAAAGAGTTAGTGGTCTTTATATTATCTGTTCGGAAATCGATTGTAAGAGAAATAGCTTAACAAGCTAAATACAACAACTCACTCATAATTTCAACATCGATAACATGTTTGAACCAGCTTTGTTGTTGCAATGACATTATACGGCTATCAATATCAACTGATTTGGCTGAATAATTTTGCTTTGAGTTTCCAAATTAAAACGCAACATTTAAAATGTGAATTTTCTTGTTTCATTATACACACAATAACCTTTCAAGGATCAACACTATATTCCTGCAGGGATATTAAAGACCTCATTACTTTTGATATAATCGAACCATAACGCCAATAAGTTATGATTTATCTGAGCAGCAAACGAGCAAACGCATAAATACTACATATATGTTTCATAGCAAAAATTGTTAAAATGTTGTTTATGAGATGCTGCATTTTTCGTTTATATAAATCTATAGAATAAACTATCATTTCCATCTTAATTAAAATCACACAAAAAAGCAAATATAAATTCCCCAAAAAGTAAACTAAATAAAAATAATGTACGTAAAGTCCCTGTACAGAGAACGTACATATACATATGTTATACGAGTATGTTCACATTGTTTAGACGACTTTACAAATTTCATGTCATTCGTATACATCTACCATACATCTAAATATACAAAAGACAATACACTATCATAATATAATTTTATATAAACATAACAATTTACTACGAATAAACCTCCTTAAGCAAAAGTTTTAACATGAACATAGGAATGTATATGTACTCGTTTGTTTAGTGAAAAGAGAAAGCTACATTTGGAAATTATGATGATCTGGATTAACTTTTTTTTTTGTTAGTGTCACAAGTAATTTTTCAAAAAAGCAAAAAATTCTATTTGCTGTATGTCCTTAGGTCACAACCTGTACATAAGCATATAAATAATTTGCTTCGTGCTGTTGCGTTCTATATACTAATAACGATCTAGACGTATAATAACGATGACTTTGTTCGTTAGAACAAAATTGAAAAATATTTCAGGTGGGATTTCACTAGCGGGGTTTTAATTACATTCCAAATTTAATTTTATTGTTATATTGATCAGTTTCTTGAGGCACCTACGATTCGTTCACAGATTTGTGCGACTCCCTCCATCTATAAAACAATTCAAAATATTTCAAAACATTGTTTTTTTTTTAGTTTTACAAAGAGCAATCAACTACTTAAAAGTTCAATAAATTCTTGTTTATATCTTTATACGAAAAGAAAATAGAATTCTTTAATATTTATTTCGAATAGTACCCTCAGCCAACCAAACATCATTAAATTTCTAGCATCTGTGTTTTAGTCGATGGACTTGTTGATGGACATCAATATCGTTACATCGTTAACTATGAATCTAGTTATTTGACGGAATATCTTGATATTGCTACCAATTTGGTCAATTTAACAGTCTTGTAATCTCTAAAATACAGGAAACACCTATTATTGGGAGTGCACTGCATTAGTATGGCCAATTGGCGATACAAGTTGTGTTACGACAGAACAGAAATGTAGTCCAACCGAAAGTTTCATTTGTTTCAAACTCAAAAATCAAAATTAGTATTTTTAGTTTTTTGATTTATGCAAAGGATTGTTTTTCGAAATAACAAACAACAAATCGCCTTAAAAACGAAAGCCTATAGGCACAGCGGGGGGACACAACAATTTCAATTTAGCAACAAATTCAGTTAGAAAAAAAATTATTATAAATGTAAAAAACACATAAATAAATTTGGAAATAAGTATCAATAAATCAAAAAGAGATCTTAGCTACGTTCCTAGAGCAAAATTTGGATTTAGCAAGAGGAAGGTGGGTTGTTATTTTATATTGCAATATTTTAAAAATAAATATAATTTGTTTATCATTTCCCTCAGATTTGAAAATGTAGATGGCAGTCGCGAAATGAAGAATAAGTGGGATGAGGTGTCAGAATTGTTAAATGCAGCCGGGGGAGCGCACAATCTGGATCATTACGTAAAAAATAGAGCTGCGAAAATTAAAAATATTGCCAATGAATGTGGAGTTCATGATTTTAGCCGCTAAAAAATATTAAGTGATATTGAAGAAAGGATGATAAACATTATGAGTTGGAATGCTGTAGTGCGAGACCATGCTCATCCATCAACGTCAACGGCCAAAGGCCGAGGTATTGAAATAATGGTTGGACCAACCGAATATGATGCAACTATAAACATAAATGCAGCAATTTCGGCACCAACGCCTGTAACGACGCCAGCGTCGGCTGACGACGTTACCGGTGTAGCGCCTCCTTAAGAGCGGCGAAAATATTCCAATCGTTATTTAGTCCATTTTTGTTTACTATTACTTCCTAGGTTAATATTTTGTCTCCATCTGGCTATACTCATTATCGATCGTGTCAAAAAAAAAAATATAAATAACGAAATTGGGACGTAGTCGAGGTCAGTATTTTTTTGGATCTCTTTTTGGTTAAATTGTAATCAATCAAATTAGTACAGTAAAATTTGTGATTAGTTTACTTTGCTGCTCGAAGCTTAAAGTGTGATTATAATTCCATTATTGCGAGTAAGAATTCCTGTCTAAATAAAAATAAAGAGAATAATTGTAAAGAATCGCAGTATTGTGCTCGAGTAAATTAAGTTTTGGTGAATCTGTGTTTGTTTCGGTGTTGAAGCTCAGTATGGGCTTAATTATAATTTCGAAAAAATGGCGACAGTGAGCTATAGTGTGTTCAAAACAAACAAAAATAAAAAAAATATATAATAAAATAATAATCCGTCACGGGTAATCACAAGACTAAATTCTGCGCCAAGTATGATTGTGTACGAATCTGCCATTAATTATTTTGGTCAGATTAACTTATGTTAAGAAGACTTTAAGATATCTGTACTTCCAAGAGGTGTCTAATTATCAACCTACCTAAAAATAGTAATAATAAAGTTAACTGTATACGAAATACTACAAGGTTAATAAAAAAAAAAGGTGGCGGCGTTACATAAATAAAAAATTAACTAGATGGACTCAGTTATAAACAGGGAATTTACGAAAAAAAAAATTTGAAATAAATTATTAAGTCGTGTAAAGACATAATAAATAAAACAACAATAATCCCTAATACTACAATATATAATACAACAACAAAGTTAATTACAACCGTGCCTATACCACCTAATAACGTGTATGCAGAAACCGGCAGTACAATAAATCGCAACGGCTGTTTTGGATAATATAAAACCCATTCCGATGATCATCGCCTTCATTCACCTAAGGTCAAATTTTTATTACTTTTATTACTTATAAGTTTTGTCTTATTGTATATATTAACCCTTACTATAGTTAACCTTAATTTTAATATAGATAGCTACTTAAGAAAAAATATAGTCCGAACTTTCCTCTGATTTGTGAGTTAATTTAGTTAAGATTCTTAAATTGAGTTTTTTTGTAAAATTTCCGGTTAGGTCAATTAGTTTATTAAGAAAAAAACAATTTTGTTCCGCTATTCAATTTTGAGTAAAAAAATATAAAGCATGTTATCAGTAATTAGTAGCAACAATTTATTCTTGGGATATTTGATCAATGTCCATTTCTAATTGGTTTCAGCCTGTGCATTTTTTCACATTTCGGTTTGCTTGTTAATTTTTTTTGAGGTTTTTGGTGATTTGTGGGTAAAATTTATTTTCATATAACAAAAAATGATTGAGTGAAAGTGTAAAATACTCTTGATGTTGGGTAGAAGTTAAGTAACGTGCAAAAAGAGTGATCCGTTGTACTTCCCGCGGTATATTCATAATCGGTGCATACTTCTGAAACCCCCACGACCTCCCGCGAGCTTTAGCCGGCTACAAATTACCGCTCAGAAGTCCCTGCACCGATATTCTGTAAACGGTCCGACGAAATTCGCGAGATGAACTTAAGGGACCTTTGTCGAACCGCTACACGCCCTTAAAATCAGAGATTCATAATGTATATAATTTAATGTATGTGAAGTTGGCCCGAAAAACCAGCCCGAAAAACAACTTTTCAATTTTGGTGTGTTTCTTTGCTAAATTCAACACCATCCCGAAAAAATATCATAATTGTTATGGAAAAGGCATATTTCATCCTGAAATAATTTTTTCTTCTATTTAAGTAATATATGTTTGTTAATTAATAAGAGAAAGCTAAATTAATCGCGAAAAGTTACCAAATTGATAACGCCATATTATACAAATAATAATTTAGTAATACTTAAAAAACAAATGTGTCACATTGTAAATCTTGGTAGTAAATTGTTTAGTTGCTTATAACGATTACATATAAGATTCAAAACTAATATGAAGTAATATAAACTTATAACAAGACTTGGTTAAATATTTATTTGCATAATGAAAAGTATTAACCTCATTCGCAATGTAACATTAGTTAAATATCAGTACAAAAATTTATACTCAAAATTTAATTGCTGGAATCCAGAAGATATCCCCCTCGAGATTATTTGCTCAAAAGTTAGGTCCATCCATCTCAGATATAACGCCAATAGTTGAAGTCTGAACGGCGGATGTAAAGGTGTGATCTAAAGCAAAATCTCAGCACAGGTTGCATTGAACTTTTCCATTTTATATAAAAAATCGGTTAAATTAAAAATTTAATTGCTGGAATCCAGGAGATATTCCCCTCGAGATTATTTGCTCAAAAGTTAGGTCCATCCATCTCAGATATAACGCCAATAGTTCAAGTCTGAACGGCGGATGTAAAGGTGTGATCTAAAGCAAAACCTCAGCACAGGTTGCATTGAACTTTTCCATTTTATATAAAAAATCGGTTAAATTAAAAATTTATTTGCTGGAATCCAGGAGATATCCCCCTCGAGACTATTTGTTCAAAAGTTAGGTCCATCCATCTCAGATATAACGCCAATAGTTCAAGTCTGAACGGCGGATGTAAAGATGTGATCTAAAGCGAAATCTCAGCACAGGTTGCATTGAACTTTTCCATTTTATATAAAAAATCGGTTAAATTAAAAATTTAATTGCTGGAATCCACTAGATATCCCCCTCGAGATTATTTGCTCAAAAGTTAGGTCCATTCATCTCAGATATAACGCCAATAGTTCAAGTCTGAACGGCGGATGTAAAGGTGTGATCTAAAGCGAAATCTCTGCACAGGTTGCATTGAACTTTTCCATTTTATATAAAAAATCGGTTAAATTAAAAATTTAATTTCTGGAATCCAGGAGATATCCCCCTCGAGATTATTTGCTCAAAAGTTAGGTCCATCCATCTCAGATATAACGCCAATAGTTCAAGTCTGAACGGCGGATGTAAAGGTGTGATCTAAGGCAAAACCTCAGCACAGGATGCATTGAACTTTTCCATTTTATATAAAAAATCGGTTAAATTAAAAATTTATTTGCTGGAATCCAGGAGATATCCCCCTCGAGATTATTTACTAAAAAGTTAGGTCCATTCATCTCAGATATAACGCCAATAGTTCAAGTCTGAACGGCGGATGTAAAGATGTGATCTAAAAAAAAATCTCAGCATAGGTTTCATATTCAAAATGGGTTAAATTGACAATTTATTTTCGACAATTTATTTTCTGACAATTTTTCGACGATCTGGTGCCGACATCGTTTTCATTCATCAACTTTTATCAAGCGAACCAGCGGTCGGGTTGTCTCTTCCTTTTGCGGCGGGGTATCATTCTCCTAAATGTAGTACATATATTTAACCTTTTCATTTTCCTAATCATAGCTCACAAAATACAATTTTTATTTCGATTAATAATAATTTATTTTTGCCGTTTTCTTTCTTTTAAACTATTTTCTGTTATATCTGATACTTGAACTATTGGCGTTATATCTGAGATGAATGGACCTAACTTTTGATCAAATAATCTTGAGGGGGATATCTCCTGGATTCCAGCAATTAAATTTTTAATTTAACCGATTTTTTATATAAAATGGAAAAGTTCAATGCAACCTGTGCTGAGATTTTGCTTTAGATCACACCTTGTTACGATTGTGTAATCATAACAAGTGTAATCGTAGCAATCAGGTGGAGTAAAATACGGTACAGCGTTTGTTACGATTACATAATCGTGACCAGCGCTGTTTTGTATTTTATTCCATTTGGTTTGTGCCTCCACTTGCTATGTTTTCTCAATGTTGGTTGTTGTCCCCACTTTTGTGGATGTTGTTTTGTACGTACCTTTTGTAAGGTGGCGCGAGGGTGAGAAAGATGTTGGAGAGGAGAGGAAACAATGCGAATCGAGTGTGTGCGTAAAGCAAAACATTCCATAAGAATGTTTTTCTTATATGCCTCTCGTTTATATCAATGCGAATTGATATAAACGAGAAACAGAGAAGAAAGATAATTGTTCTGGAATGTTTTGCGCGTCGTTTGTGCGACGCTCGAATTTTTTTTGAGTAAATTCATTCGAGTTTTGGATTTTTGATAGTAGAGTCCAGCTTTTGATGTTAAAAAGTCAAGTTTTGAGTTTGATCAAAATAGTTTATTTTTGGAAGTTTTTTTTGTGCAATTCCTTTTCTAAAATTATATTGTGAGGTGATAAATTGTTGTGTTGCCCAAATATACTAATAATAATATTATAATAAATAATTATAAATACACAAAAACATTGTAATGTTTAAAATAATAAAAGAAAATTAATCATGTAGTTCCGTATTAATTTTCGTGTTTTTTATGATTGAAGAAATTACGTCCAACTGTAAAATACAGAAGCCATAGTGCAAATTAACACAAAACCGGTTTAGTTTTCATGACAAAATGAAGTCAAAGTGCTCACGGAATTTATATTTCCCGCTAAGTTTACCTTTTTAGAAAACAATTATTAATCAACGAGGAGCGAGTGTCACTTAAAATTTAAAACCACCTTAATATAACAGGGCGGTCCATACAAAGTCTGTGTTTGGTTTTTGTTTTTGGGAAAAAGGTGTTTTGTGAAGGGTGACATACGTACTGTGCTCGAGGTAGAAAATAAAAGTAATTCGATTCAAATAACCTAAATATTGTTGTTTTTGGTTGCATTAATGGTGGCTGAGTCGTAGGCAGTGAATTTTATATTGAAAAGGGGTGTACCGCAACGCCCAACCAGATTACTTTGTGGGTGGCCTGGTGAGGTCATTCACCTGATTTTCAGTTTTGGCGAGGTAAACTCCCAACGGAAAAAAAAATTTTTTATAAATTTATTTACGGTTTTGGCGAAGGACGCCGCAACGTTAACGGAAGCCAACCGGCTTTGTTTATCGGTGGTCTGCCGCAACATTGTGCCCAACCAGGCACGCGCTCGAGCGCCACTACGGTAATCGGTGGTCGGCCGCAGCGATAACGGCACCAAAGCCGCAACGGTCCGGGTGTGGTACCACCTGTGGCATGACGGCCGAGCAAGGCCGCAACAGATCTCGTTTTATTATTAAGGTACAATTTTTTTTCTTATTTTTATTTTTTAAATTTTGTGATTTGATTTTTCTTATATATTTATTTTTTATTATATCTATTATAAATTAAATTTAAAATTTTGTAATCGAGCGTCGCACAGCGGGTGCACGCTCGATGCGCATTGTTTCTTTCTCTCTCGTTTCCCTCTCTCTCGCGTTCTCTCCTTCATTTGCTCCCTTTCTTTGCTGTTTTCCCCGTGGGAAGCGGGTTCTCTATATTTTTTGTGGGTTTAAACATAATAAAATGAATTATTAAAATTTTTTCGGGGTTGGTTATGATGAGGGGGAATTCCCACCTGTGTCGGCGATAGAGTAAGCGGTTCCTTGGTGCCCGCATCCGGATTCGGAACCGGTGGTTACCACCGTACGAGTTCGGGCGGATGCGCGCACCAGGGCACCGCTCTACCATTATGATTATTTTTTTTATTTTTTTTTTGATTTTGGCTGTTCGTTCCTCAGGTTCCGGCCGACGAGTTTCGGCGGAACATCGGTTTTTATTATTTGCGTTTTCCCATTTTTTTTTATAATTTTCTGTATTTAATCACGGTGTAGGCCAGGAGCCCTGCATGCCTCAAACCCCACGACCTTCGCACTTCTCCGCTGAGAACGTAGCCGGCAAAACATCACCGTGGAGGCCTCTGCAGGTGCTTAGTGAAAATCTGCAGGTTGGCAGTAGCCAGCCTGTAACAACCTTTACATCCACCGTTCAGACTTGAACTCTTGGCGTTATATCTGAGATGGATGGACCTAACTTTTGAGCAAATAATCTCGAGGGGGATATCTCCTGGATTTCAGCAATTAAATTTTTAATTTATCCGATTTTTTATATAAAATGGAAAAGTTCAATGCAACATGTGTTGAGATTTTGCTTTAGATCACACCTTTACGTCCGCCGTTCAGACTTGAACTATTGGCGTTATATCTGAGATGGATGGACCTAACTTTTGAGCAAATAGTCTCGAGGGGGATATCTCCTGGATTTCAGCAATTAAGTTTTTAATTTAACCGATTTTTTATATGAAATGGAAAAGTTCAATGCAACCTATGCTGAGGTTTTGCTTTAGATCACACCTTTACATCCGCCGTTCAGACTTGAACTATTGGCGTTATATCTGAGATGGATGGACCTAACTTTTGAGCAAATAATCTCGAGGGGGATATCTCCTGGATTCCAGCAATCAAATTTTGAGTATAAATTTTTGTACTGATATTTAACTATTGTTACATTGCGAATGAGGTTAATACTTTTCATTATGCAAATAAATATTTAACCAAGTCTTGTTATAAGTTTATATTACTTCATATTAGTTTTGTATCTTATATGTAATCGTTATAAGCAACTAAACAATTTACTACCAAGATTTACAATGTGACACATTTGTTTTTTAAGTATTACTAAATTATTATTTGTATAATATGGCGTTATCAATTTGGTAACTTTTCGCGATTAATTTAGCTTTCTCATATTAATTAACAAACATATATTACTTAAATAGAAGAAAATATTATTTCGGGATGAAATATGCCTTTTCCATAACAATTATGATATTTTTTCGGGATGGTGTTGAATTTAGCAAAGAAACACACCAAAATTGAAAAGTTGTTTTTCGGGCTGGTTTTTCGGGCCAACTTCACATACATTATAATTTAACATAAATATTTTTAAAAATTTGCCTAGCAACCAAAAGTTTCTTTCGCCTTTTTGATATAATTGGAACAAACGTATTTGTAATAGAGATGATTTCCAAACAAAGGCATCATGGACATTTCCGCCAAATTTTTGATTTAAAAATAAAATTAATAAGTCGGCATCGCATATCTGTAACGGAAACTATTGTAGTTATCCCATGTTTACTAACACACAAATTAATTTACTATTTGGATGTTTCTAGAATGACCACCTTTTCGACACACGTACATGTTCAGAGTGTTTTTCAGGTTTTTTATAAGTACATGCGATCAAGAAAATGCAAAAGGCTTTATCATTTCAAAGCTAGCAGAACCCAAATCGAAAATCGGACCAAAACCGAAATTACAACTCAAAACCAGATCTATTGACAATCGAATAATTTTGGCTAATCAAATGCCCCATTAAAAATTTTGGGCTCCATCCGTTTTTGACCAAACTTCAGGTCATTTAATCTAAAGCTAGCAGAACCCAAATCGAAAATCGGATCAAAACCGAAATTAGAACTCAAAACAAGATCTATTGACAATCGAATAATTTTAGGCTCGGTATGGACTAATCAAATGCCCCTTTAAAAAGTTTTGGGCTTCATCCGTTTTTGACCTAACTTCAGGTCATTTAATCTAAAGCTAGCAGAAGTGAGGTCAAAAATGGATGGAGCCCAACATTTTTTAATGGGGCATTTGATTAGTCCATACCGAGCCTAAAATTATTCGATTGTCAATAGATCTTGTTTTGAGTTGTAATTTTGGTTTTGGTCCGATTTTGGATTTGGGTTCTGCTAGCTTTTAAATGATAAAGCCTTTTGCATTTTCTTGATCGACCCGAATAAAAAAATTTAAACAGGGCATTTAATTAGCCTAAAATTATCCTTTATTTTTCCAATTGTTTTAAAATCATTTTTTGATATGGGTTCTGCTAAATTTTTCTAAAGCTAGCAGAACCCACGCTTTAGTTGGTAGGGATGGAGCCCAAAATTGTTTAATGCGGCATTTAATTAGCCCATAATTAGCCTATAATTATCCATACTATCTTGTAATGTTCTGCTGTATGGGTTCTGCTAGCTTAAGGGACGTTTTATATTTGCTGTTCAATTCTTCTTTTTTTCTTTTTAACATGCTCTTTTCATCTAAGCTTGCAATCGAGAGTCATGCATAGGTATTTGACTGAATTTGCATTTGGAACCTGTTTTGAATTGAGTTTCACTGGAATTTAGTTAACTTTCTGGTTTGTGAAGTTTACGTGAACCGATTTTGCTTCGTTTAGTCTAATGCGCCATTTCTTTTCCTGCTACTCACTGAGTCGGTTGCTTGTTGAAGTTTTGTCGTTGCTTCTGATATACACTTTCCAGTTGTCAGAATAGCTGTATCGTCGGCAAATGTTGCTATGATAGTACCTTTTGTATTTGGCATATCTCTGGTGTACAAGATATACAGTATAGGACCCAGTATGCTACTTCGTGGTATGCCTGCTGCTATTCTTTTTATGTCAGGGTACTCTCCATTATATGTTACACGGGATCCGATCTGCGATGTACGATTCAAGAATTTGATAGAACTATTTAGGTAGGTCTCGATGCAATTTAAAATCAAATTCTTGGTGCCAAACTTTGCCGAAAGCTTGGGCTACATGTAAAAAGATACTGGACCATATTTGCTTTTCTCAAGTGAGTGATTTTCCTTAAATCCAAATTGATGGGATGGAATTAAATTTCGTTCTTCGATTATTGGCTTAAGCCTCTTGAGCAGTAATTTTTCAAATTATTTTGAAATGACAGGAAGTAGTGAAATCCACCTGTACAACTTTTTCTCATTTGCTGGTTTGCCTGGTTTAGGAATCATAATTATTTCGGCAACCTTCCACTGTCGTTGGACATATTTTAGTTTGAAGACAGCGTTGATTATTTGAACCACTTTTGGCTTTTACGACTTGGTGAGTAGTTAGATCATAACCTGGAGCTTTTTTCGCATTTAAATTGTACTTGATCTCATCTTTCAATTCCTATTATGCTACAGATCATATATTATAGTCATCAATTTTGCTAATTGTTGTTATCTTTTCATGTGCGTTTTGCCTGGGTAACGGTTGAAATTTTTCTTCTAAGTGAGTCGCAAATAAAGTAGCTTTTTTCTTGTCATTTTTGGCTCAGGTTCCTTCCTCTTTTTTAATAGGTGGCTCATTTTCGTCCTTTTTAATTCTTTTTTGCTTTCTAAAGGAAGTAATCAGTGTCTCTATGTTCGGTGAGACCACTTAAGTACTTGTTAATAGTTTCGTTCTTAATTTCTTTTACACGTTTTTCAGTTTAGTGCACAGATAGTTGAGGATTTTTTTATTTCTAGGGCGCGTGTTCTTTGCCAGGGTTTTCGTACCTTCTGTTTCTCTCTAACTAATTCCCTGACTACGAGGATAATTTTAATTCCTACGGGATTCGGTATGATTAGTAGGAGAACTTTTCCCTGCTGCTTCCTGAATAGTACTGTTAAGTACCTCTTGTTCGTCTTCCAATTGTACAGTTGTTTTAATTGGCACTTGCTCTTCAATTAGTACTTGGGATAGGCCCCAGTCAGTTTTATTATGTGTTAGCTTAGGCAAGTTATCCTTATATTATCTACACTGTGCTAGTTGAAAAATGTGACAAGCTGGGCACCCAAAGGGTAAACCTAATTCGAGTACGCTGGATTCAATGGTGCTAGTACCATTTCAAATTTAGTCCCCATTTGTGAGATATCGCTTTCGATATGTGTGTGTGTCTGACTCAAACATTTCTCGTTGATAACTCTTGAACCATTTGGATTTTCGTTTGGAGCTGGTTCACACCTAAAGTATACGAAGGAGGGAAAGAGTATGATACTAAGGAAGAGCTGATTCTAGGGATTAAAGCGGGTTAAGCAAAAATTTCACTCAATTATTTGACGTCATTGTACGACTCACTTAAGGATCGTATTTTTGAAGTTATTCAGAACAATGGAAGTTCCACTAAATATTAGAAATTATATTTTCATATAGTATTTAAAAAAATTGTAAGAAATCACACATTATAGCATTATGCCATGTAATTTTTCAAGTGGTGGTAATCAAATGAACCGAAACAAATAACGTATTGCATTGGTAGTCTACAACAACAATTGCATTAAAACTTAACCCAAATGGATTCATCAAAATCCAAAATGATTTTGGATTAAGGTAAATCCAATCCCATTTTTAGTACTAAAGGTTTGTACTAAAATATTAAAACTGATATTTCAAACTACTGATACTTTTCATTTTGTATTCAGTACTAAATACTCTTTCTTTCTCGAGTTAACAATTTTTTCTATCTCACACACACCGGCTGGAAATTGACTTTTTCTTCTTTTGATTGAGTGGCGGTAATCGATTGAACCGCACTGTATGTACGTACGAGAAAAATATTTTAACTTACAAATATTGAAACCGAAAACTAAATCCGAAAATAGCTGTTGATTTAGAAAATTATAAATCCAAAACTGAATCTTAATCTACTTTTACCAACGCAATACGCTTATAGAAAACCCGATCCAAATTTTGTTTTAGATCACAAATTTTGATTTGAAATCTAGTAAGCGCCTTTGTGTTGTTTCATGAAACATGAACAGAACTAGATCAGTATAGGAACCATGCGCAGATTATAGCGAAAAAAAAACTAGATATAATCTTTTTTCCTTTAAATAAAAATAAATGAATGCAACCAAACTGCTATACAAATTTTGTGCATGCAACCAACAAAAAAACTCAATAAATTTAGACAAAATTTTATTAGTACGTATGGAGGTACATATAAAATAAAAAAATTTTATTTTAATGTAAAGAAAATTTATTTAAAAAAATATATATGTACACAAATTTATTATATTTTAATTTAATTTAATTTTTAAACACATTAAAATTGGAAAATGGTGTGTACTTTATAATTTTATGAGTTAGTAAATCTATCAAGAGATTTATCGGCAGACGGGCATCTCCTTAGGACCTAATCAAGATGGAAATTATGCAGACCAATTTATTGGAATTAAAATTAAAATCATCTTACTTGTCTCAGTTATTTCGAAAGTGGTTCTCGCTCACATCAGTTTCCGTAAAATTTAAATATGACAAACTTACAAAGAAATACATTTACAGGACTTATTTTGTTGATGATATTGACATACATAGATATAAAAAATAATTGTACAATATATACATATACGAGTATAATAAAGTATTCTTATAGTTTTGTATTTGAATATATTAGTTTATAAAATGTAAATATTTATTAATAAATCATTTACAACACTAAAGATTAACATAAATTAAACCGCCAATGCGAAACGTCAAATTGGATTATGTAAACATAAACAAAACGAACAAACGTTGCACACACGTCTGCTTCAATAAATAAAATATTCAAAGCTGAACGTGCGTTTTTATAGCAACTACTAGAAATTATATCTAGTTTTTTTTTCGCTAAAATCTGCGCATGGTTCCTATACAGATCAACCATCAAGAAACACAGTCATTATTAGAACTTACGAAAATAATGTAGTTTTAGAATCTTTGTTCTTCAACTAAGTATTACAATTTGGCAATACACAGCTGGAAATACTTTTTTTTGCGCCGCAAACACAATGGCACCACCACAACATGGCTACCAAGATTCAACCGCCTTAATTTGAAAACCCTATACATCACATTTCATAAGTATAAAAATAAATTATTATTAATGTAATATTACAATAATAATGAAATTTTAATTTTAACTTCATTAAATTATTTATAACGGTATATGTAGGTTAGGTTTATACGATTCCATTTTCTAAAATTCGAAAACTCAAGACAAGGAAAACAAACATTTTCTTTCTCTGTCACACAGAAGCAAACTTTTTTTTCTTCATGTAGTAGATTACGTGTCGACAATCGTGTATATTACATTGCGAGATATACCTTGCCCATCCCAGGTGATTCATGGAAAAATCCTATAACAGGCAAACGGAGATGGTTAACTACACTAAAGTTAAACATCAGCACGACCGATTATAAAACTAAAATTTGTGCTTATTTGAAAATTTTCAAAGTGTTTTGTGTAAAATTTTGTCTATAACAAATTCCTACACTTCTATCACATATTATAAAATACGCCGCACATGTAACAAGAAAAGCTTCACGAAAAACAATTTTATGTGATAATAATACTTTATTATATTGTATTATGATATCGTGCTTCGTTATCGTGTTATCGTAAACGTCATCAATCAAAAGCTTTCTCAAAAACACCATACAAAATGTTATGTGTGACGTTATCTATATATGACAATCAACCATTTTAACGCCTTAAACATTTCCGAACATCCTTTATAATAAAATAATTGTTTCGATACTCGTATGCCGTATATCCTTAAGAAAAACAGGATAACCATATACCAACATACCAACAATAATAATAATAATCACAGAATAAAGAAATTAAATTGAGACAATAAAAATGGATTTTCTCGACTTCGTTTGTTTTTATTTTAGTTTTTATGATTGTTACAAAAATAGGAAAATGAACAAAAAAACAAAAAAAAAAGTTTGGGCGATCGACATCGTTGGGTGGTGTTTGTTTTAGGGGCTATTTGTTCTCACAATAAAAAATAAAAGCTCCGGATATATCACAAAAAAAAAAAAAAAATTGAGGAACAAAATTGTGTAAAGTGTTAGGAATTAGGATTATTTTGATGGTTTTAAATGGTTTTTATGAAGTTAGTAAAAATATTTGTATCTATATATGTATATTTTTTTGTGGTTAGAAGGATACTTTTGTTTTACTGTCCTTTTTTATGTGCTGCTTCGGATTAGGTAGACATTTATTTAAATATATATACATTTTTTTTTTGTTAGTGATGTTCTTATTACGGTTGTTGGTTTGCTTGCTATATGTTTGTCATAATAAATAGATAGAGACACGCAATAATGTTATAAAACTTAGTTGGGTGACTACTTTGCTGGTGAGTGTTGAACATTTGTATAAGGCTCATTTTTTTGTGTAAAACATATTCTTTTTATTAACATATTTCAAATGTGACGATATACGTATAACACTTTTCCAGAATTGGGTTAGAATAGTTTTTACAATATAGAAGGGTTTTTGGTTAATATTTTTGATAGATAAAATAAATTTAAATTTATGGATTTGGGACACTTAACATAATTTTGAAATACGTTTTGCCATATACAATTTTTGTATAACAACATAACAAGATTGCAGGACAACAGGTTAATTAAATCAATGTATGTATAGATCGATAAGAGATAACGCAGTATGTTGCTTAATTATTGGCGAATATTAATTAAATCTTAGGTAAATATGTAACATGTATGTATATGATATGTTATCTAATATATATAATGTTTATTCTGTGCTAACTAATGAAACGTGAAAACAAAACCAAAATCACAACCCGATGTATACATATTTAACTATGGTAAATTCAGATGTAATCTCCTGTTCAAACAGCAAGACAAAAAATAGAAACGGATTAATGAGTACACAACATATTTATTTTTCATAAAGTACATAAACGAATTGAAATGGAAATAGAGCAAGGTAATATCTTTGTTGTGTGATTCGGTGCGACCCAATAAAATTTTATTTGTAAGATTTATTTTCGAACTCTAAGATCTTATGTTCTCTCAAGGCTGCCACATGAAAATTATCAACGAGCTAAGTAGGCGCAATATAACAAAGTTAAAAATGTGTGATCTCAAAACGGCGGTGCCAACCCCTTTTTTTCTATTACTTGTTGCTCTAAATATGTAACTTTTAGCTCTTTATGAAAATAGAAATGTCGTTGTTAGCATATTTACAACAACAATGGCATTATATGTACTATTTACATAGTAAAAATTAAAATAATGAAATGACCTTCTTCGAGAGCGACGACGACGACGAGTAAATATATTTAATATTTTTTTTTTATTTGGTAAAAAAATATTTACATTAGAAAATTATTTAATATTTAATAAGTTTTTACTTACAAATAGAAATTTCTAAATTTTCTTGTGTACGTATTTAAAATTATGACTCTCAATTGTCTGGGGAACTATGCAAATATGCCTAAATTTGTATGGCGTAATTTGGTGAAATGAGAACCATAATAAGGAACTAATTACGTCACAAAAAATTATTAAAAGCTTAGCTCTTGTATGCAATTTCTGTCAGAAGCAACTAGCTTTATATGTCCTACATTAAGTCCTATAAAAAAAAAAAATTATTGGGGCGATCGACTGCTGATTGACACCTACCTGTTATATTTACTACTACCTATATTTATTTAAGGTATAGAGGCAATACATAAAATATTTAGGAGCCATTTTTGACGTGGGTATTAGGTTGTCAATATTTCAATGACATTTCACAATAGTAAAGAAATTTAATTTAAACAATAAAATAAGTTTATTAAATAACCCTCTGTTAATATTTACAGAACTGAAAGTAGCTTTATAGCACCTTCATCGTTGTAGTATTACTTGGGCCTAATCTGAACCGCACCCATTCCAACCTCGCAAGGAAAAAAACATGCACAGCAATTATTTGATTCTACAGTTGATGAGCTTTCGGACGAGGACTTTGATGCTCTAATAGTAGCACCACCATAGAAAAAAAAATCTGCTTACCCATTCGACTCTATACAGCTGACAAACTGGTGAAACAGTATGAGTTAGGTGAAAAATGGGCATCCTAAATAACTCCTGGAATCCGAAATTCTGAGTTGGACCAGATCTCAGCAGGAGGAACTTCTCACAGTTTGGAGGAAAAGAGTTGAATTTATGAGAAGAAGAAATCAAAGTCAAACATAATTTATATTAATTTACAAAAAATATTTTATTATTTAAATAGTTTTTATTGCTTTTAGTTTTTTATGTAAATATTTTTATTTAATTTTATTTAAAGGATGACTTTTGGCAGATCCCACTGGCAGATCCCAGTTCAAGGTCATGCCTTTTGGATTATGCAATGCATCACAGATGCTTAGCTGCTAAATGCACCGCGTGATCTTGTACCAATTGCACTAAAACAGGCTGCTGGATCAACAAATAATTTGGCCAAAAGTAAGTTTGTGTCGAAAGAAATCGACTATTTGAGTTATGTCGTGTGTGTTGGCTGCCTCCATACAAACCCAGATAAATGTTAAACTATATTCTGAAGTAGCCTATTCCGAAAACGACGCCGCTTTATTCAAAATTTCGCCTCGTTAGCTTCTGCTCTCACCGATCATACTGGTAAAAACACGAAATTACATTGGTCTGCAGCTGCGGATTCATCCTTTAACGCACTTAAAACCCCCTTGTCAACGGCCCCAGTATTGACGCAGTGCCGTTGGAGTTGGTAGTATCTTATTTCAAGTGGACGCTGTTTGGCGAGACTCGAGAGTCTTAAACTCCAGGCGTTGGTACCTGATGCACTGCCCCGAGCTTTTCTGGACGAATCCTCTCCTTGTGAGGATGATTCTAGGAGTAAGAGGACGCCTGACCCTGGTGTTCAATTTGGAGATCCAAACTTGTCGAGTAAAAATATTGACCCTTCCGTGGATGCGTTAGCACCGTCTTCGGTGCCCATATTACATGTTGATCAAAATTCGGTTGCGTTCCATGATCCAGAATACGTCGATCAGATCTCAAAAATTCGTCAAATAAAAAATTGTTCGCACAATTACAAAATCCAGGATGACAAAGTGTTAATATCCCCTTCGTTCGATTTTAAATATGGATACCGGTCTCTCGTATTGGAAACTAGCTCTTCCGAAACCATTAATCCAATCGCTTATCGAACAGGCTCACGCCCCTCCCACTTCAGCACATTTAGGCGGCAGCAAAACTCTCGAGCGCCTTCAGCGTCAATTTTTCCGGCCCCAGCCAGTTATTTCCACTCGTCCATTTCAAAAATTGTATGTAGATTTCCTGGGTCCATATCTCCGTTCAAAGCTCGATAATACCTGTATTGTTATCATTCTGGATAACTATTCGAAGTTTGTCATGATAAAACCCTTACGCGAAGCGTCTGCGCTATTGCTATGTCGATTTTTAGAGGAAATATTTTTATTGTTCTCGGTACCTGAAACCATTACCTCTGACAATGGGAAGGAATTTGCATCCAATTTGTTTAAGAAATTATTGTCTAAATACTGGGTAACACATATTCGTACGCCCTTATATTCGCCGCAGAGTAACGCATTCAAGCGTGTTAACAGAACTTTAATTGTCAGCATCCGATCATATTTAAGCGATCACGATCGTAATCAGTGGGACACAAATTTACAAGAAATTAAGGCTGCTTTACGTAATGCAATTCATGATACTTTGCATTATTCCCCTCCTTATGACGTGTTCGGTCAACAGATGTCGTCGTATCGTTCAGATTTATATGTCCAAATAAAAAATTCTGAAGATGCGCTAGAACCAAACGCGAAATATGCCACGAACTGACAAAAATATTTAAATTTATACCTGGATAATGACATGTTTCTCGTCCATTGTTCCTAAGCAATTTGGGAAATTCATTTTTTTATAAAAATCGTTGGCAATGGATCGCCGCATATCTGAGGTGGGCTGAGGGAAGCATGTTAATTTTTATTGGTCCCACAATACTTGGCATGTGTTTCTTATAATAACCGAGGTTATACTGTCCCCACTAGCATGGTATACCTACAAAGAAACATACATTATTTTCACTCTTAAATTTAAGCACGTATTACGTGCCTTAGAGTAAGTGATAACTTTTGATTGGCCAAAATTACGCGCTCCGCAATGATCAAGGGGCCCACTATCGACAACAGCTCATCGAGAATTGCAGGTGTCATACGATGAAAGATTATGGAAGTAACCTTGTCGAGTTCGATTTCGATTAATCAGATTTACACAATAGCGACGTGCACATCGTGTTGCCTCTCCCCGTATGCTATACACTCGCTATTAGCACACTTTGGATGGTAATAATGACATACGACAATACCGACAACATTCGTTGTCTTTGCAAATTTAATTGATTTTCTCTTTGTGATTTTTGTGATAATTCAGTCATTTTTTACTAACAAAAAAGAAACTCGAAAAACTTCAAAACACAATTTCCAAATCAAAATAAAAAAAAAACGAAATTGAAAAGCTGTAACTATGCTTCAAAACAAAATCAAAACAAACTCGAAATTAAATACAGCGGATAACATCACATATCGTCGGTTTGGTGCAACAGCAACACAACTCAAAATTCACTCATTTCTAAGATATACGAATCAAACAATTCCCAATAGTTCATATTTTTATTATTTTGTATCAAAACATATATTCTTACGTAGTTAATTCTAGCATATTAGGTAAAATACCATATAAAAAATCACTCAATTTGCTTATGAATTTAACATTTTAAGATATTGGAAACTATTCTAAGAAAATTTACAAAAAATTAAGGAAATATACAAATTAAGATCCGATTGAAGATGTATGGAATAGAAAAAACAATTTTCCAATCAAAATAAGTTTTTTTTTACTTTTGAAAACGCCGTTTTTGAATTGTGTCACTTTTGCAGCAAATGAGCAACACAGCGCCGGTCTGGTGCAACAGTGACACAAATCCAAATTTTTCAGTAGAGCGATTTGAAAAAATCGGTCAAAACTGTTTGTAAAAACGGCGTTTTTCTAAAGTAAAAAAAAATACATTCTGTTTAGTAAAATAATTTTTTTTCTGTTCCTACATCCACTATTGGATCTTAATTTTTATAATTTTTTAATATTATGCAAATTTTCCTATGACTCCAATATCATAAAATGTTAGTTTTTTTCGCGAATTGAGTGATTTTTATATGGAATTTTACCTAATTTGCTAGAAATAACTAGATAAGAGAGTATGTTTTGATATTGAAATAATAAAAATATGAATTAAGTATTGGGTATCGTTTGATTCGAATATCTTAGAAATGAGTGAACTTGAGTTGTGTCACTATATTGCACAAAACCGACGGTATGGAATATCAGAAATTAGCAAAACACTAAAAGTAGAAATAGCGAGAGAAAGAGAGAGAATTATTTTCACCACAGATACAGTTGGCAAATAAAATCTTTCGCATTTCGGCAGGCAAGATATGGCTCATTGAGCTGTTTTTAAAGTATGTCATTACAATTATTAGAGCTTAACGGTACTACAGACTCGACGCAAACCCACTTGGACTAGATCATCACTTATTACGAGCGGTTAATAAAGTGTTTAAAGTCATTTAGTAGTTTGAAAAGAGCCATATGGTTCTCAGTGCATTAAACACATCTGTTAAGAACACCAGCAACTCAGACACACGATTATTTAAATCTTAAAATAACTATAACTCTATCGAGCTCGTAGGTATGGATAACCTACTAAGAAGAAATTATTGAAGTCAAATCCTGGTAGCAGGTCAATTATCCTTACTCCGCAATCAAACTGAGATTGTTTCACGCCTCCACGCACATTATTCTGAATCCAGAATGAAAAACTGCAGCAGCAGCAAAAATAAAATGGTTTGGATTTTTTTTTTTTTAATTTCAAGTATCAACTTTATTAATTACAAATAATTATATTTATACATATTATAAATTTTAATAATAAGTTGATAAGATAGGTGCCCTTTTGTGAAAATTGAACTCGTTTCAGGGGCACCGATTCTATCAATACCAGGAATCTATTCTATGATGTGTTTATTAAATATATGTTGTACTGCTATTTACAATTTCAATTTTAATGTCAGTTTACATATAAGGATCGATTGAATTTGTTTCAGAACTTATTAGTTAATATTTTTCGATATATCAATACGAAATCAGTTGAGGAAATATAAAGTTTGTATATACAAAGTGAGAATGGTGTTGTGTACTAACCACTCGGTTATTGCGTTGCGAGCCCATTTTGGAATTTTAGAGTCACTTTAATTAAAACACTTAAACGTTTTAAGTTTTTATATAATAATAAGTTTTAGTATTAAACAATTTTTAGGTTTCACATTTTTCCAATTTATACAAGAATATCGGTTATATATTTTTACAGAGTTATGTTTATATATTTTTACAAAGTTAGGTTTTATTAGTTCACGTTATATACATTTTATATAAATTTAGGTATAATTACAGTAATTACACTTTATATATTTATTTAAGTACAATACACTTATATATTTTAAGCACAATACACTTTATATATTGTAAGTACAATAATCTTTTATTTACAACTCCGTGTTAACTACTAACGAGAGAGACTGCCTTTTTTATTTGTTTGTTAAGCTTATATAGGAGTTTAAATCGATTACAGCTCCTCAATGTATAATTACTAGTACTAATCTAAATATTAATCTAGTACAATATATTAAATTATTTTAGGGCTTTTTCGCTTAAAATATTCTTACATAACACCTTCCTCCTCAAGAAAGATGTTGTGCATCTTTAAGATAACAAACAAAGAAAAAGTATTTCTAATTTGAAAGTTAATGTACAGCTAAGATTATTTTATTATAAATTTTTAATTCCAATTTAGTTTTATAATTTTTTTTTTTTTTTTTTTTTTTTTTTTTTATGTTTTAATTCATGAATTCATCAATTTATAATATCTAAATTAACTTATTTCTAAATTACAAAGATGTGTAATCAATTAAAATTTGTTATGACAATTCTATAATTTCAATTTGAGGCGATTATTATGCACGATTTTGGATTTTCTTCCAATTTCAATTTTACAATTTACCGGACTTATTATTTCTAACACCTTATAAGGTCCAATCCAATTTTGGGATAGTTTGGTCTTCTTGTTTTCATTTCTTAGCGAAACTAAATCTCCAACATTGTAAAGAGTATTATTTGAATCATGGTCGTAATAAATTTTAGAATTCAATTTGGATTGCTGTGCATGTTGTCGAGCTATGTCATAGGATTTTTGTAATTTATGTTTAAAATCTACGAGAAAATCGTCATAATTGTAAACAACATTTGGATTATTATGGAATGAAAGCGGTAAGTTTGGTACCATTCCAAAAACTAGCTCATAAGGCATAAAATTCGTAGTTGAATGAGGCGTGGTGTTATACACAAACATTGAGTATCGAATCCAAGAATCCCAGTCCATTCCATTTTCATTTATAAAATGTCGTATATATTCAATAAGTGTACGATGTGAGCGTTCCAAAGCTCCATTGCTTTGAGGATGGAAAGCGGATGTATTGATTTTCTTTATTCTAAGAAGTTTACAAAGATTTTGAAAGACCGAACTCATGAAATTTGTACCCTGGCCGGTTAAAATTGACTGTGGGTAACCATAGATGCTTACAAAATCTGTTAAAAGAGCATTAGCCACTGTTTTAGCTTCCTGGTTTGGAATCGGAACAGCAACAGCATATTTAGTTAAATCATCCATAATAGTCAATATGTACTTATTTTGATGATAACTCGATAATAATGGGCCAACAATATCCAAGAAAATCTTTTCGAAGGGTTTATTAGATGTGGAAGTAATTGTCATTGGCATTCTCTTAACTGGACTTGCTTTATTCTTCTGACAAGAGTCACATGATTTAATAAATTTTTCAATCATACCTAGCATTTTCGGAAAGTAATAGTATTTGCGCATGCGTTTGTATGTTCGTTGGATACCTTGGTGACCACCAAGAGGTGTATCATGAAATTCCTGTATCAGTTTTAATTGGTTGTTAGGATCGGTTATTTCTATTATATTTGGTTGTGGATGGATCTGATCAGAGGTGCCGTTGAGAGGGGTTAATTTGCTGGTATTATTATTGGAAGGTTTATTTTCTGAAATACTCGGGTTACCTGATAAGTTTTTTATTTCGGGTTTAGTTTGTGAACGAGAAACTGCGTTAATATGTTTATAAGATGTTAAATTCGGTTCCGAACTACTAGTTTGCTGATTATTATAAGAATTGGAAGGCGAAGACAGACTTTTGTTGGAAGAATCAGGAGTTTGTAAAGAAATATTTTTAAAGAGTTTTGATTCATCAATCGAAATACGGCTTAATGCGTCTGCATTTTTGTTAAGTGCTCCTGGTTTGTAAGAGATTTCGAAATCATATTCTTCGAGCTCTAAGCGCCATCGCATTAAACGCGAGGATGGGTTGCTCATACCAAATAACCAAACTAATGGTTTGTGATCGCTTATTAATTTAAATTTTCGACCATACAAATATGCACGGAAATGTTTAATACTCCAAACAACAGCTAAAAGCTCTTTTTCTATTACGGAATAATTTTTCTCTGCTTTGGTAAGGGTTCGACTAGCAAAAGCAATAGGTAGTTCACCGGCTTCAAATACTTGGGAAAGAACTGATCCGATAGCTATATCGCTTGCGTCCGTCGTTATTATGAACATTTGATCAAAGTTAGGAAATTGAAGTATAGGCGGTTTAATTATTATGGACTTAAGGGTTTTAAAGGCCTTATCGCAAAACGGAGACCAAACAAAAGGTGTTTCCTTTTTAAGAAGAGCTGTTAAAGGCAAGGTAATTTTAGAAAAATCTTTCACGAAACGCCTATAATATCCTACGCCTATAATAACCAAGAAATGCTCTAACATCACGCTGAGTTTTAGGTTCAGGATAGTTTACAACCACACAAACCTTTTCGGGATCGGGCTTCACTCCGTCTGGTCCTACAATATGTCCTAAGTAAGTTAATTCTTGTCGTAAAAATTGACACTTAACTGGATTTAATTTTAATTTATGTGTTCTTAGACAATCGAGTACTTCCCGTAGTCTTTTATTGTGTTCGTATAAATTTTGCCCATATATCACAATATCATCTAAATAAACTAAACATTTTAAGCCATTGAGTCCAGATAGTACTGTATTCATTAAATGTTGAAAAGTAGCAGGAGCTCCTTTCAAACCGAATGGCATACGATTGAAATGAAAATGCCCAGCACTAGTATTAAAAGCGGTTTTGGGTTTTGCATATTCATCCAACAGCACCTGGTGATACCCATTGGTCATGTCTAAACTAGTAAAATATGAGGATTTGCCCAATTGATCCAGTATTTCAACGATGTTTGGAAGAGGATATACGCGGTCTAATGTTATGTCGTTTAAACGGCGAAAGTCGACGACGACACGCCATTTCCTCCAACCATCTCCGGATTTTTTTGGTACAGCTAAAAGGGGAAAGTTCCAAGGGCTTTCACTTGGTTCAATTATGTTTTGTTTTAGCATCTCATCTACTTGCCGTTTATTTCCTTTTTAATTGCATCAGGCATTCGATATGATTTTTGATAAATAGGTACACTATCTGATTTTATTGGAATACTATGTTTAACTCCTTGAGCAGCAGTTAGCATATCACCTTCTAAATGAAATACGTCATTATATT
This sequence comes from Nephrotoma flavescens, assembly GCA_932526605.1. Classification (NCBI taxonomy): domain Eukaryota; kingdom Metazoa; phylum Arthropoda; class Insecta; order Diptera; family Tipulidae; genus Nephrotoma; species Nephrotoma flavescens. The sequence goes on from OW052222.1 coordinate 181,727,757, forward strand.
CACGTATAATACGTCTAATGGATTCACGTTCTTCTTGATTTAGGTGTGATAATGAAACAGATGACTCAATGGTTTTTAAACGATCAGTATTTGTATTGTTCCTGGATTTGAGAGAAAATATATCATAATGTACAAGCTTATCAAATGTTAACTCCTTGGCTAAAAATTGGACAGGTTTGTCATTAGTATTTATTAAATTAAGAGTAACATATTGATTGCGAGGTTCAACAATTGTATTTCCAACAAACACGCCCGATATTATCTCCTTGGATAAGCACAAGTATTCCGCGTTGTTTTCGATATTGTTACACCATACATTAATGATCTTTTCACTTCTTGGAGGAATTATTAATTTAGACGAGGATGTTATTAGATCAAGAAGAATTGATGTAGCTTCAAAAGGAATTTCTAACGTTAGATTCTCAAAGTCTATCTTGCATTGCCAATGAGTCAGAAAATCTTTCCAATAATTCCACTACAAGGGATTGGAAATTCATCATTTACAATTTGGAAATTATGAGCAATGCTGAACGTCTCAGTAAAAATTATTTTCGATGGCACTAATCCTAAGGATTCATCAACTCCACTGGTTACACCTTTTATTTGACATTTTAATGTTGGATAAAATATTGAAGATTCAATCACACACGATTCTTTAATTACGCTTACATCGGCTCCTGTATCTAATAGAAAGTTATACAAACGAGATTTCCCAATATCAAGGCTTAATTTAACGTAAATATTATCCTCTGTATGATTCTCCAAATAAATGTTACAAGATTGATTTATCGGTAAGCAATCTGTATTGATTGGACACTCAGTTATTGTTTGAATGGTACTCGGAAGGGAGTGCCCTTGTGACCTTCGAGACCCTTCGAGTTTCCCTGAGCTTCAGATTCCGATGTAAGATTTGAATTATTATTATTATTTGAGCGATGTTGAATTCGTAAGTCAGAATGTTTCTTTTTGAAACACTGATTAATATGATGACCTTCCTTTTTGCAATATGCACACGAAATAATCCTAATTGAAGGACGGCCTATAGCTGACCGAAGATCCTGAGGTGGAACAGCTCGAAAGCCACCTGGACTCGAATATCTGGAAAAGCAAACAGAGTTAATGTGTCCATTCTTTTGGCAAATTTGGCATTTTGTCACTTGTGGTTTTAATTGATTTATATTTGGTTGAATTGCAATTTTCGATGTTAATTGAGTTTCCTCTACTAAAGCTTTTGCAATTGCATGTTTTAGAGATTTAAAATCGCCTGCTTTTATAATAATACCAATAGGTTCTCGAAGCCCACATTGAAATGAACGTAAGGCAGTTTTGGAATTTAATTGTTGTACCTCATCGGTTAGTTTGTCTTGCATCTCAAGGCAAGCTTCGTTTAGCTCTGCTAATAAAGTTTCAATTTTATTCGCAAACTTCTGCACAGATTCATCCTTGGCTTTGATTAAATCTAATTGAATGCATTCCATAGCACGAAGGGTTTTGAAGTTATGGTTTAATGCAATTTTCAATTCGTCCCAATTTTTAAAAGTACCAAAGCGATATACAGCGTACGCTTGGCCATTTAGTTTATGGGGAATGAATGTAAGAAAAGTAGGCTTTGATTCCTTAGACAACATTCCGTAGACCCCATCACATCAGTTGATGAATTTATGTAGAGGAGTTTGATGATCGCCACCAAACTGCGGTATTAATTTTACAGCAAGACCATAATCGAAATCCATTGTTGAACAGTTATTATCACTTTTTTCGGATGTATTTGAAGATGTAGAAATAAGTCGAGTTCTAAGCGAGTATTTAATACCTGAAGGTTCTTCCTTGGTCATTAATGATGGATGAAAATAGTTTCGCGACTTATAATTAAACGATGCACTCAAGAAAATTAAATCGCATTAAATTATGGTTTTGTATAGAATTAGCATATCAATTCAATATAAATTGAGGAGTGTATATACAATTAATTTAACTAACGGTATTCCCAAAATTTAAAAAATAATTTTATGATCGAATGAAATTGAAAAAAAATTATTTGTTCTTACATAATATAAAAAATGTTGAATGAAATGAATGAAGGTAATAAAAAAAATGTTTTATATAAAATAAAATATCGAAGATGACTAAGAGTTATTTAATATATAAGTACATAGTACAATTATTATTAAAATTTTTGTAATGAAACGTTGAACGAAATGTTGATGGTTGATGACGTTTCCCTTTCGGTTACATATATTGAGAATAATTTATTGTAAGCATTCATGTTGGGTGGAGATCTCATATATGTAGGTGTAATGAAGCGGCATAATTAATTCAGTTTGGTAATGTCCAATTCGATCAGCTCGTTGAAAATTGAGTTTAAATAAAGTGATAGAAAAATTTATACCTTAGAGAAGAAGTTCAGTTACTTCTTGTCATAACTGCTATCCATAATGATGTTTTTTTCTCCTTTACATGTTGAAGTGTATTTCATTTTAATTAAATTTCGTATAATTTACGAAATTTTGTGATTCTGCATAATGGTAGTTGAACTCACAAACACACATAATATGTTCACTATTTTGATTTTTTTTTTTTGTAAATTTCGCCCAAAAGGATTAATTTTCTTAATAGTTTTATTTGGCTTTAATTCATTAGAATTTTTTTTTTATTTAGATTGAATCACATTACACTTTTCATATGGTATATATATTTGGAAAATTTTTTTTTTTTATTTAATTTTTCGCGCACATTTGGGCTTCACCTTTTAACTCTTAGAACTTCACTGATAGTTTTCTTTTTATGATTTTTTTTTGTAATACGTAATAATAATTATAACATACACCATTGAGTACAGAATTTATTGTGTAAATTTACGTTTTTTTTTTTTGTGAAATAACTGGATTAGAATTGTTAAGGACACCAGATTTAATCACATGTTTTTACGTACAAGCACTAAGTGTTTATTGTGGCATATATAATTTTCAGTTCTTTTTTTTATATAATTAAAATGGATTTCACATTGACGATATCAAACCCGTGTGGCTAAATAACGATATCCTACCGGCTGCGCCAAAATTTTGTTGTGTACTAACCACTCGGTTGTTGCGTTGCGAGTCCATTTTGGAATTTTAGAGTCACTTTAATTAAAACACTTAAACGTTTTAAGTTTTTATATAATAATTAGTTTTAGTATTAAACAATTTTTAGGTTTCACATTTTTCCAATTTATACAAGAATATCGGTTATATATTTTTACAGAGTTATGTTTATATATTTTTACAAAGTTAGGTTTTATTAGTTCACGTTATATACATTTTATATAAATTTAGGTATAATTACAGTAATTACACTTTATATATTTATTTAAGTACAATACACTTATATATTTTAAGCACAATACACTTTATATATTGTAAGTACAATAATATTTTATTTACAACTCCGTGTTAACTACTAACGAGAGAGACTGCCTTTTTTATTTGTTTGTTAAGCTTATATATGAGTTTAAATCGATTACAGCTCCTCAATGTATAATTACTAGTACTAATCTAAATATTAATCTAGTACAATATATTAAATTATTTTAGGGCTTTTTCGCTTAAAATATTCTTACATAACAATGGATACATTTACCGGAAGAGATGCTGAATATTTTTAGTTTGCTTTAGCCAAATAAGAAGAGTTTTGAAAAACACAGACATACCACTTTACATTCTTAAATGAGTAGGCAAATTGTTAAATAATATCGATCACATTGAAGAAATACCATCGGAGATTTAATTTAAATTTCGGAACAGTATTTTTGAACTGGAAGTTAAAGACATATAAATGTTGTAACGGCAATAACTCTAAAGATTGAAATATAGGCCATGAGTAGCTTTAAAACCCATAATACGAATTATATGCTTCTGACGAAGCAGCTTCTATTTCGGGATTTTCTAAATCCTCAAAATTATCAGGGTTTTTTTTTTCGTTGTTTACGTTCCATGTAGAATTGCCGGAAATGCTTCTGACTAAGATAATGCCACGATGTTCGACGATATCTTATCTGATGATCATTTCCCTAACTAAAAAAAGAACAGGCGGACTGGACTGTCTACCGATATTCTTTCGTTAATATGTAAGTGTGTTTACCTGAAAATTGTTCTGAGAAATAAATCCAAATTCCTGTAGTTTAAGTAGTTCTTCAATAAGCAAGAGACACAAGAAACCTGGGTAAATAACTTTCTTATTATTTAGAAACTTTATCGGAGGCTGCTTGACCTCATAAACATGATTGCCATAAAATGCTGATCAAGTTAAAGTTTCTTATTATTAAAAAATATTTATATTAATGTGGCTTTGTAGAACAGTTTTACACGATTTGCAAATTTTGAAAGCATGTTACATTTTACTGAGTGGGAAATTTAATTTGTGCCGAACTCTGATAAATCTGTCAACTATTCTCTTTTCAGAGAAAGAATGAGGAGAGACTAATAGGCTGAAATGAGTTAGGTCAATGTTATATACCGCTTTGCTGCTGCTCCCTAATTGTGAAACAATCCCAAAAGGAATGCTTGAAAAGGCTGAAAGAAAACCACGCCATCATGATTCAGGAAGAAACACTTAATATTTTCTAACGGTCGGTGTGGTGACGTTTTGAGAATTTTATTCGCTTCTATAAATATTTGATATTTTATCATTCAACATTGCCCAAATGATTTTCGTTCACGAATTTTTATCAAAATCTATTTATTAATTGTATTTATTATTTACAAGAAGTTTAAATTTACGTAGCTGATTTTTAAAACACGGGAAAAATTGGCCCAACTATAATTCCGATGCGACAGAACTTTACTATAGCAAGTCATTTTTGAATTTAACCTAAGTAGCAAAAATTTCACCCAAAATTTCATTGCTAATAAATTTGTTTAAACCTAAAGACTCCTTGATTTAAAAAAAAATCAATAAGTAATAAACTTACAAGTAAATAACGATAATCCCTTCTCTGTTTATCATGAGTCGTAACATGTCCTACTTTCCACTACGAGTATCAGTATGTAACATGAATGTAGAAAATATATTTTTATTTTCTCGCAAATATACCAAAAAGGTGAAACAAAACTCCTTAACTTGGCTCGGGTTTTTATCAAAAATTCGGGTTTTTTTATTTTTTACTTAGCTTCAGGTAAAATTATTTTTCAAAGGATTACAAACATATTAAAATATTATTTTCTTGAACCAGAACTCAGATGTGTTAATTACGTTTAGAAAATCCATTTTTTTGTCTCTATTGTCTATAAAGCACAGATTATTTGTTATTTATATGAATCAATTCAATCGAAGATTATCCGTTCGAAAAACATTATAAATTGGAGAGTCATATTTTGGAGCTAGAATCATTATTGTAATTGGCTCTATAAAGCGTAATCCGATCAATTATAACATACAAACACATTACAACATATTAAATATATTAAAATCAGGCAATCATCAACTTCAGTCATCCAAGTCAACTGATTTATTTCCTCGTCGTATTTTATACAGTTCGGTACAGCTGATTAAAACCAACAGAAAAATGGGGTACATTCGTGTTTTTACTCGTTTTGGATTTAGTTATTGTACTATTTTACTTTTAATTAAATTCAGTTAAATTATCTACTTTCACAATGATAATTAATTTTCTAATGCCTGAAATTTGCAGATAAAAGTTACCAACAGGTGCGGACGACCAATTTTTATTAATCATAAAGCTAATTTGTTACAATATTTCATTTTTAATTGGTTTTTTCGTAAATGCTTAAAATTATGAAAAATTGAACGTAAAACCTCCTATTGAAGCTGTCAGTTCCGGTGAAATTTCCCTATTTGTGAAAAAAGCGTATCTTAGAAATGAAGTTTCATCCCGATCAGTTTATTTGGGCTGAGCGGAGGCCGAATTTTTGTTGAAAAACGGCTTTCTGCTAAAAATCATCAAGCATTCCTCTTACATTTGGGAAACTGATCTGGACCGGTTAATGACATACATTTAAAAATATTAGCAAGCAACGAAAAACCTTTTCAATAAGAGCTATCACTTACGTTGACTCGAATTCGGCCAAAACTCACTAGAATCTCCCGAAAAGCTTAAACATTAATTTATTTAAGATATTTTTTTGGCTTTCCGGACAAACTATTATTTTTAATAGCATTTTTTATACAATGTTTACGATATTTCTGTCATTCTGTCAGAGAGTTGTCACAAACCTGATGAGTATACCAACTTTTTATCAGTACGAAACGAAGCTACCAAGAAGAGACCTAGGGAATTTCTAACTTTTGTAAGGGTTTGTGAATTTTTACACAAGTACCCTGGGCTTAAAAATGGGGGACGGAGGGGAGTGAAATTTTTTACTTTTTGTAGATGATATATTGTGAGTAAATTTATGTTACAATCTTTTAGTTTAAAATTTTATTTCCTGTAAATGACATGCTTTTCAAAATATTTGCAAAAAGCGAAAAAGCTTCTATAGTAGCTGCCACTTTCGGAAGAGAGGACACAACATTTAGTCTGCACGACACCAAACATATTTTTTTGAACCACTATTTTTTTACTTGGCGATCTAGCGAATGGTAAATTTTCAGAAATCTCGAGCTCAAAATATTAGATGACTTTATTTTACTACGTATAATAAAGTAAACATTTTTTTTGTCCAAAATCGACCTTTTCAGTCGATTTTGGAAAATTGATCTGGACTGATACTGTTGCAAATTTAAATTAATTTTTTTAGTTCATAGTAGATTTTCTCTCTAAAATTGATATACTTTTCAAAAATCTTTGGTAAAACGGAAAACCTTTTATGAAGATGTCACCCCCGATGGACCGATTTTGACCAAATATCACTATCTCCAAATTTATTGAAATGCTACAGTATACACTGCGGTTCACTAGAATAGGAACGACCGTTGTTTTGGAATATTTTCAATAATTTTTTCCGTGGAATTATAAGTTTTTTAATAAGCAGTAAATATTAAAGAATAAAAAATGTATGTTTACATGTTTAATTGTGCTTTGTATTTTTTTCTAAAATAATGATGTTCACTTGAATAAGTACGATTAACAAATCTTAATAAAATTTTGTTTTTTTGATTGAAAATATAATTAAATTCGATTTAATTTTAATAATTAATTGGATTTACATGGTTTACGTAATACTTCCCTTATTAGTTATAAATTCATACAACCTGCTGGAGATGGATTCACACAAAGATTTTACATAACCTAGTGAAATCTCCTTCCAGACTTCATTAATCGCCTTAATAAGGCTTTCTTTGCTGTCAAATTGTCGACCACTTTCGTAAACTTTCCGAGACAGCAACCTCCGGCCATGGCCAAAGCTCTACGTTTTGCTGTGATATCCATGATTTGACTACATTAGCTGTATGGATAGGAGAGCATTATGTTGCTGATATATTCATGGCAATGGGTCAAAAGTATCATTGAAATGGTGAAATTCTTTTTCAAAGATGCATTTGTAGGTTGATGTGGTCATTTTTCCAATTGGAAATAACAAATCTCCCTGGCCATAAAATGATACAGCTCCCCACAATATAATGCCTCCTTCGTGGGTATGGTGTTTTTGTAACAACTTTGCCTCTTTTCGAAAGCCTTGAAAATAATGGTTAAATCCTTTGGGGCCATCGAGGTTAAATTTCTTTTCATCAGACAAAACAGCGCGTTTCCATTTTTCAGCCCATGTCATATGTAGCCTCGAGAAATGTAATCTTTTGTTCTTCCTCTCCTGATTTAAAGGCAGTTTCTTTAGAAGCTTTCTTCGCATAAGGTGATCTGATTTTTTAATTACTCGCCGCACTGTTATTCTGTCTTCTCACCAGCTCTCGATTTAATTTTTGCACAAGATAGTGGGCAATTGGATGCTGTATTTAGTATGGCCCGCTTATTGGCTGCAGATGTAGCCTCAACAGTTCGGCCTTTGTTGTTTAAGCCATATTCAATTGGATTTTTTATAAAAATCTTACTTCTTCCTATTTTATCTGCAAATGCTTATAGAGAACATTTTTCGCTGTCTAACAATTGAATTTGGGATATTACTTCCTTACTAAGCTTTTTCCATGACCTACTTTATATTTTTTTTATCTCAAAATGGTATTTTTTTTTTTCAAATAGGTTAATTTAATTTAAGTTTTTAATTTGCCAACACTTCCACTTTATTGATAACTATGGTCGTTTCTATTCAAGTGAAATAAACAAAAAATATACTTTTTAAGAAAAAACCAAATAAAATAATATTGTTCTGGCCTACTTAATTATTTTTATTTAAATATTTTGACATTTTGAACAAGTGTTTACCTTGTGAAAAACCTGTAAAAAATCTTAGAAAGGTTAGACTGATTCCAAAATATTCCAAAAAATGATCGTTTATATTCAAGTAAACTGCAGTCTGCAGTCTATAGTTTCATTCCGATTAATCAATCCGTCTAGACTGCACAACAAATTGACTGCCACTTCTGGTTTTCCGATCTCAGCCAAAAATCACTGTTACACACAACATTTGTTGTGACCAATACGTGACTTTGAATAATAATTTCTGCTTAAATTTCAGAAAACGAACAATAAGGATTGACTTATTGAAAATTTAATTTTTAAATTTATTTGTAAATTCTAAACTTTTCACCATAGCAAAAATTGAATAAGCTCCAATGAATTTGCCACTACCGGTACACAGATTTTCACCAAATTTCGCAAGGATCACTCAGTGAATAAAAAAAGGTTAAGTACATGAAGTTTGATTCCTAATAGTCAACTCGCCTGTACTATAGATTTGTCAAATTTTAGTGAAATAAAATTTTTTTATGAAAACTTTTAAAAAATAACATAAAACGATAAGGCGTCTTTGGATTCTACCACTTTAAGTAAACCATTTTCTGCCGAACGTCATTAAAATTTTTTAATTTATTTAAAAAATTGTAAGTATGAAGTTTCACCCCGATCAATTAATCGGTCTGGGCTGTACAGAGGCCGAATTGAAGTTAAAAACCATTTATTTATTTTTTCAAAAAACGTTGTTTCTGTTCAAATTTTGGAAAACTGATCTGGATAAATACTATTACAAAATTAATTTTAAATCTTTTAGTTCATGATCGTTTTTGAAAAAGCTCCTTTGCAATCTAGCAACTCCCAACGTATAGCAAAAGCTTAAGTCTGCAATTTCGCTCCGATCAGTCAATTCGTTGACGCTGTGTTTTGAGAACTAACAGTATTTACTTTGAGCAAAACCACGCACACACATACAGGCACACATATAAACTTTTTAAAAACTTTTTTTTTAACTACGGCACTATAGCGAATTGTAAATTTGCAAAGATCTCAATGAAGCATAATTTTTCATGACGAACACTACATTGTAATTTACTAATGTATGACTAAATGGTTGTAGCACCTGTCCAAATTCTCGAACGTATATGTTCTCACTTTATTATTTGTTGAGATTAAAAACAAAATAAAAATAAGAAAATTGTAGAATATTGTTTTGTATTTAATTAATTATACCGGACTGTACCTATGATAAGTAGGTATTAAAATCAGAATTTTTCCTTTTTCATTTATTTATTATGTGCTCCACATATTCGTACACATTCACTTATAGAAACAAAAAAACCCGTTTCCTCTTCTCTTCTAAAGCTGTAGAAAAATGATTTCAATTTCCTTTTAAAATACATTTTGAGCTTTTTTTTCTAAATATACAGAACGAAAAACTGCTCGTATCAAAAGCAAATAACTCGTATGGAATGAAATATTAAAAGAATTTCCTTGGAAATGTATAGAACACATTTAGGAAAATGAAATGAAAAATTTACCCTTTTTTCTTTATCAAATAATTGTTTATCATTACTACAATTGTTGAGTGATATTATTGTCAGGTATAATATGGAACACCTTGTATTACTTTCGGAAACAGTTAGATCGAGTAAACTGAACCAACAGAGGTTAATGCTAGCAGGGATCGACATTTAAGATAAGGATGCTTAAAGTTGAGGACTTTGTATATGTTCATAACTTGTGTATAGGTTTATGGATTCTTGTCGAAATATACACGGGTGGCTTGTTTTTCACCAATATTACACAGAGCTCGATCGTGCTTCACAAATATTTTAGAATCGAAATATGTGACATAAATAATTTTATAAATAAAGAAAGACCCAAAAATTATGTACAAAAACTATCTTTAAAAACGTTTTGGTAATCGAAGCTCAATAAGCAAATTTTTAATTTCTCGTATATGTAACACGGAAGTTACTATTCCGTTTGCTGAACAAAACGTCTAAAAATCATTCAATGAAATAAAAAATTCAAATGTGTGAGTTTGTTATATACATCCCAACTTGTAGTCCATTGGCTTCTTATACTGCTTCCATTTGTTCCATATTTAAATAGTGAATTTAATATTTGGTTGCTTTTCAATGGTGCTCCAGTTTGCTTAAGAGTAATTGTCAGTCGTAATAGCTTCTAGGTGCTCGTTGAAGTTTAACTCTGCAGCTAGCTTTGAAGTGAACTAAACATATAATAACTTGTAACATATACTTGTACATAATGTATAATAAATTTATAACCATTCAACCCATCGAATAATATGTTTTTTTGGATGGGTTGGATAGTTTCTTCTTAGAAATATAATTACCATAAATTCTGAAGCAAACATCAACATAATGCTTTCAGAAATACATTTTGCGATGTTGTAGTCATGCGTAATCCTTGTTTATCATGTGCTTAAGTATTTGTTATTTTTTGCAAACACTTAAACACTTTTTTTTTATTAGCAATAACAGTAAAACAACATTTTGTCACAAAAAATGGCCACAGTTTAATATAATAAAAATCGAATAATATCTATTCAAATGTTTATTTAACTATTTATTCTTATTACTGTTTTAATTTATTATTTTAATTTTACCGCGAAATATGTCTTTTTATATAATATTCCTTTAAAAATAAAAATCACTCGTATTAAATATTTCCAAATACACAATGCGGTAAAGTTGTTTCCTCTTGGTTTAAAATAATACAACTGACCTTTCGTCAGTTTGAAGATATTTCTTCAAAAGTACCCTTTGTTTCCTAGAGGTGGTTAACAATTTTGTTAAATGAGTTGAAGAATGACGTTTCAAAAAATTCTACTAAATTTTGTTGAATCAAATATAAATGCATTCAATTTATATTTGATTCAACAAAATTTAGTAGAATTTTTTGAAACGTCATTCTTCAACTCAATCATAATTTCTTCGAAATAAAGCAATTTAATCAAATGCATTAATAACTAAAAATTAATCAAATTTGAAGAAATCTCTCGTTAACTGAATATTTCATAGGTGGCACTTGGATTATTGGTCTCTTGTATCTTTTAGTAGCTTTCCAAAGAGCTTCTTTATGTTCTTTAATTAATCGGTTAACTTTATTACTTACCCGATTAAATTCTCGTTTGTCAATAATATTTCTGGTTCGATGCCATATGCGTCTTTTCTTACGCCTTTCTTTTATCAGTTCTCAAATCGCCAGGTGGTAATTGATCTCTTGTACGACTTTCTCACCTAATACGGGTGTAGCCTCTTTAGCTGCTTCACGCATGGAATTAATAAAATATTTAGTTTGTCTTCAAGTTCTTCATTCGTTTTAAGACTAACTTTTAACTCAATTAGATTGTCCAGTTTCTCTCTAAAGAATTCCCAATCAGTAAATTTATTAGTAAGGTTAAGTTTGGTTTTCTTTTTTATGACTAATGTACTCATTAAGACCGGTGTGTGATCGGAAGTAAGGTCGTCAATGCCTTCGACTTCAATATAATTTGAGGCTATTGCTTTCAAGATATTAAAGTCAATCAAATCAGGAACTTTGTTGATGCCTGTAGGCCAATAGGTAGGTTTACGCGATGAATGATATTCACAACCTGACAATTCTATTGCACTTAGGAGTTCTTTTCCTTTTCCTGGTGTTATGAGTCGAGATCCCCATGCAGTATGTTTGACGTTGTAGTCACCTCCTATGATAAACCTTGGTCCAAGTTTATTAAAAATGTTAACATATTGAGGTCTGGGTGGACAGTAGATCGCAGCTAAACTTAATTCAGCACCACCATGGTTAATCGTTATTACAGTGGCTTGCATAAATGGCTCCTTAATTTCTTGTTGCTGGAAATGTAGGATATTTTGTTTGATTAAGATTGCTGTCTCTCCTCGAGCACGATCACTCGGATGCAATGTCCAATAGGCTCTATATCCTGTAATTTTGATAAAGTTTTTCTCCGTAAAGTGCGTCTCTGATATTAAAGCTACATCTATGTTATTGGTTTTTAGAAAAACCTCTAGTTCTTGAGCTCTTGCATTAAGCCCGTTAGCATTCCAGGCAATTATACGTAGGGACGTTATAGTCATTTACTTTTTATGTTTTAGCGGTTTATTTGGTGGCTTGGAATTATCTTCCAGTTCATCCATCCTGGTAGTTAGCTGGCTGAAATTTTGTCTCATTTCTATCTGAAATTCGGTGAGCATTTTCATTATATTACTAATTGTTGGCTCGTTGGGCACAGGTTTCGGACTGCTTTCTTGATTTAGATTGTTATTTGAGGTTTTGGTCACCTGGGCGTAGGAAACCCCCTCTCTAATAGTATCATATTGTTGGTTAGGCTTTTGCTGTAGTCGCTTTGCTACTGTTATTTTTCTCGGTAATCCGGCATCCTTTGTAGCTAGCCGGATGACCTTTTTCTCCGCACAGTGCACAAGTTGGTATAACATTTCGCGGCTTTTGATATTGTTTTGTTTGATGACTCTCTGCGCATTTGACACATTTGGCTTGCCTATTGCAGAAGTTCTTCGTGTGGCCTAACTGTTTTGCAATTTGTACACTGAGGTATACCTACTACCGTTTTAGGTGGTTATAATTTTCGCCTAATAATTTTCTCAATATTAATTGTCGACTTTTTATGAATGTTAATAATGTTGGTTACTTTATGACCATATGCCTCGATTGCCGTTTTGATCTCTTTGCGATCGGTAGATGACGGTAAACCTCGTATTACGACTTTATACCATCTTTCACTTTTGAGCTGATAAGTATGGTATTCCATCTTATATAATTTACTATCCTTGTTATTGGATTCAGTATCCTTTATATCGCTAAGTAGTTTTTTAATTTTACGGTAGTCATTTTCAGACTGCGTTGTTATTTTGATATCGTTATTGGATATTGCTTTAAACTGAGTAGGTTTCTCTGTCACTGCCAATACTCGAGCTCTGAGTATATTAAAATTCCTAACATTGCTGGCATTGATTGGTGGTGGTAAAGGTTCCTTTTGATGTGCATGTTGTGATTGTTTGGGTATTTCGTTATCTTGCGGTAGAGATACCCTTGGTGATGGCGTTTTTGAGAGTCTCCTCTTTTTATTTATATTTACTTTATTTTGTCTAGGTTGGGTTTCTTTCTCAAGTTCCTTTTCATCCGTAAAGTATTCGTTGCCGAGACTTTGTAGGCTCTGACTTCTACCATTAGTAGACGTAGAAGGTTTATTTTGCCTCTCTAGTGTTTCGATTCTGTTTTGTAAGTTAACCAAAATATCTTGGTATTTATTACATTGTAACTCATATTGCTGGCACTTTGTCCTTAGTTCATTATTCTAGCGCTCAAGCGAGGTTAATTTTGATGACATTTCATTGCCGTCTTGAAGCATGCGGTGTCTTTTCGTTAATGTTGGAGAATGCATGAGTTCTATTGGAGGTAGGGTTCTTATACTTCTATCTGCTCTAGTAGCTAAGCTTGCCGCTACTAAAGCATTGCGATCGTTTGATATCGACGACTGGAAGCCCGTTTGCTCACTTTCCGAAGTCGTAACATTATTCTTCTGCTGATCTGCCATGGTTTACTGTTCGGGGTTCCTTCTCCTAACCAGATTTGGTCTGCAAATAAAAGGCAAACAAAATCAACTTCGAGACGTTAAACCTTAATCGGCAACTGATGTTCAACACCCTGAACAATCGACTGCTCCTGTTGAACGTCGGTGAACTTCTTTAAAAACTTTTCGTCTATTTTTTTGTTTTTGAATCTTCCGTTGCCTATTTTGATTTCATTAATTTCTTGCGTCAAATCTTTACTTTGTGTATCAAATTGTTTATCCGTTTTTTACATTAAATTTTGTATTGTATGTGGCTTTTTTACATTGGTCATCAAATTTTTGGTTTTGTTGATCAACTGTTTGGTTTTTTTGATCAAATATTTTATTAGTTTATTTCATTATTTGTTTACTTTGTTGAGTTATAACAGCTGTTAACGCCACAGATACTCGAGTCCGTCATGACATCATCATTGCCGCAAACTCCAATAAACCTAAAAATAATAACAATTAGACATAAATTAAGAAATTAAATTTATATACTTATCTTATCTTATCATCCAAAGTAGAAGTTTGTACCTGTAAAAAAATATTGTAAATTGACTTATATAATTCATCAATTAATTTATAATTGTAATACTTATCTCAGCTGTTAACATAAACACATAACATTAATCAACACTACAAATCATAGTAAATGACAGATGCGGTTGATAGTATAGTAATCTGTATTGTCAACGGGTGTCGATTGTGTGGACCTGTATTGGTAACCTATTTTAATTTTGTCAGCAAGTCAGCTAGGGTCCAGTTGAGAATCTCACCACCAGTTGTAGTTATGTTATGCAAAATAAAATAATATTCTCGTCACTTTTTGCGCAGCCATTACAAACTTCACATCAAATTTAAACCGCATATTAAATAAAGTTAAATTATTATTTAACATAAAACATATTAAAGTTTTTTATTACAACTTTAACAACAGCCAAGAATTGAGTAATTTTTAAAATTCTATGTGGGCCGGAAACTGGCTCCACCATTTCACGTTTATCGTCTATTTTTTCCTCTATTACCTCTTCCAACTCATAATTATCTGGGGCAGTGAAATATTAGTTTATAAATTTATAAAACTATAAATACCAATTTCAACGAACAATATCCAGTAGTGCCAACATCGCCTAATTTTTACATTAGGTATTACAAGCATCATGAACTATTGCCAACGATAAAATACGTTAAATAGGTAGGAGGAAAACCTTAATCCACGTAATTGAGCATTTTTATTATATCTTCTTGGGCCAATTATTTTTGATTTAACAGTTCTAGCTTTGTGTAACAGTTGCCTTTTATAGAGTTTATATGGTATATTAAAGCTTGCCCATTATTCCAGGAATAAAAATTCGCTCTTAGAAAATCCTTATTTTCTATTACAATTAATTTCGCCGAAATGCATAGCACACACATATGTGGCCAACATAATAATAGAATAATTTTAATTATAGATAAATGGTTTGAATAGCAAATAAATTATATTACAATAAAAGAGATAATTAATTTTTAATAAGCTTTTCCCAATATCTATTATATAAAGAGCTTTTGTGTATTTTGTTTCGGGTCAATAAATAAATCAAATCCTTGTTGAGTTTACATCCCTTATTGAAATTTATACCTATTATATAGTTATAACGATGCTAATAAACAAGGCAAAGGTGCTATAACAATAAATGAATGAAAATATAACACTTTTGTGCTTTTTGGGGGGTATTGTGTTATTATATTTATGGGAGAGGTAAATGATAGCACCAAGTAAACTAAACTAATTAGCAATGTTGTTTATCTCCTGTATATTGAGGTTTATTATTATGAAAAATCGTTTTAATTTCCTAGACATTTACTAAAAAAGCATGAAAATTTTAAAATATGTGAATAATGAAATAATTATTTCTATATCACATACCAAGCACATGTAACCATGATGATATCCTTACCGCACCAAAAAATACCAAAAACTATGTAATGAAAACATCTGATACCTCTCTAATTTTTATGGATCGTACACTCTTGTATACCAAATTAATTTCCATTTCAACTATATATGGAACATATAAATAATATGAAAAGCCATATGCGTCATTATGCTCGTACTTACATATTACATTTGTAAGGATATTTCTATCGGAAATACGTTTTCTCATTTTGGTAGCTCCTTCACCATTGGAAATAGCATTAGCAAAACAACAAAAAAAACAAATTTCCGGAATATTACTTTTTCCAAAACCACCAAAAATTTATTTACTTCATTTATCCTTTACTCACAATGCCGTATACAAATTTGAAAAGAAGAATAAATAATTTTCCTTCCAAAAGGATAATGTCAATTAATAAAAAAAGAAAAAAAATATAATAATATGTGCCAACCCCCGCCCCCGAAAAAGCTCAATTTTTCTTTTTTCGGGTACAGTAACAACAACTGTATACATAAATACGGCAAAAAATTTCAATTTGTTTTTATGAAAATCAGGTATTGGATAAAAACCAATAAATCGTAAATCACATACATAACAACAACAACTCACCAAAAAGGATATACCTAATATGTATTACTGTATCTGAAGATGATGACAAAAAATATAGAAAATATCAATAAATCGATTGTTATTTAATATAAATGTTATTATATTTTATGTTGGGATAGAAAACATGAAAAAATATGATTTTATGTTTCAAATTAAAATGCTTAACATAAATCGCATGAATTCGTTACACAAATTTTTTTTTTTTTTGGGGGCACACACAAACCTATAGACGCAAAATGAGCTAAACGAATTTGAATATTTGATTGGGTTATGCAAGGATTTAAAAGGATTAACATTATTTGTTTTTGTTTTTGTGAGTGTGTGTGTATACTCGGTTGAGCTTTATTGAATAAATGGGTTGTGAAATTTAACATCAGATAAAATCAATAAATCGTAAATTAAAAATAAATTAGAATCATGTTCTATACGCTCTTTTCGATTTTGTCTGTGTGTTTCTTGGTTTGGTTGACTTAACACAGCTTTCCGTACGAAAGAACGTCTTTTAGTTTTTGTTTATGTACATAGAGATAAAAGTATTAAGATTAAGTATATTTAACTTTGCTGTTAACCAGAAATATGAGTTTTTGTGTATTTTGCAAATTGGTAACCTTAAATTGTCCGTTTAACCTTTATGAGTGTGAAGTCAAGTCTAAGTCAAGTTTTTTAATCTTAAGATACGATAAAAGACCTACGATTGTACCATTTTACCCATCACTTCTAGGAAATTGGTATATAGTAGGACATGGACAAATATTGATAATTTCAATAATATAAAATCAAATTCAACAGGGAACGAATGTACAAACAAATATCCAGAAAAATATTTTCGATATTACTTACTATATGTTATATATACTAAATATTTATCCTAAATCTCAACCCCACCACACATAATTTCTAAAGCGTAAAATTACTTACCGGACTTAAAACTGTTTATTATAATCAATAAACATTAGCTGTTTTGCTTTGGTAAAGCCCGCTTAGCTGACAACCACAATTGCACTGTTTAAAACCGAAGACGCTTTAATGTTAACCAAAAAAAAATAATTTTAAGAAAATATACCATTTTATTTTTATGGTGCTCATCGCAAGGTAGTCATTTTTTAATTTTTTTTGATTTAAAATTTTTTTTTTAATGTATTTTTATTTAAAACTACAGAATAATCATTTATCACACGGTCAAAATTGGACATATAAATGTTTTATTCCCAACAATGGAAAATTAAAATGCATCAAAAAACTAAAGCCAAAAGCTGTTGCTTTGAGATATTAAAGTAAAACCCGCTTAATTTTATCAAAGAAAAACACCTATTATCCCTGGACCGCTATTCTTGAAATCAGTGGTTATAATTTCCATTAAAATTCTTTATATTATTCGAATTTTTCGCCGGCTACTTTAATCGTTTTTTTAAGTTTGCTTGCAAGTTTTCTATTATTTATTTCACTATTAGACAAAAATCGGTGGAAACTTCCGGTAAATCAATGTGGATTTATTCTTCCAAACAATAGAAAACTAGCAAGCAAACTTGAAAAAACGATTAAAGTAGCCGGCGAAAAATTCGAAAAATAAAATAGTTTTAATACAAATTATAATCCGCATGTGATAATATCGGTAGATTTCAAGAATATGTGCAAATCTAGTTTCCTTTGAGTTTTCTGTTTGTAATTGAAATAATTAGTTGGCGGGAACAAAATTTTTTCTGTTCTTTCAATTCAATGTAAAAGTCATTTCTGACAATTTAAAAGTTAATTAAACGCCAATTTTGACATGATTGAGGACGCCTACTCCAATACTATTAAAAGCAAATGAAAAGACAAATGAAATTGTAGTGTGTTTTAAATTCTGAAAATAGGAAATTATGATCCCGAAAATATGGTTACGAAACTAGCAATGTGTCTGTAGTAATATACGTTAGTTTCGTAATTATGATTAATTCGAAGTCATGATTTCGTACTAGTGTGTCATGTTAAACCTAGTTTCAATCTGAATTTGAACTCAGTTTCGAAATGAGATATTTTTTATCATTTCGATGCATTTTAATGGGACATTTACATGCGACCAACCATTTTTCTTCTGCAAAATGAAAAAGATATCACATTGACTTTCTGCACATGAGACAAGAAAAGAAATATTTCCCAACAAAATTTTACAGAAGATTTTATACAGATAGTAGATACAGCAAAAAACCACCATAAAATGTTGCCATAAAAATAAATGTCATAAATTATATTCGATCCGAGTATTTTTATGGCAACATTTTTAAAATTAACAAGAAAAAAAAATATTTCGTATTTATAAATGTTGAGGATTCATAATAAAAACAGAAGCCATAGATAAAAATGTAAATTTCGCATTTGGATTTATTAAAAATAAATTAGTAATGATCCTATAAAAAAAATTATGCCATTACTATATGTATATGTTTATTTCTTTCTGGCACATTGAACATTTTTATATAGCGGATCCTTCTTATTTACCTGCAAAAATTTTTAGAAGAAAACAATTTTCTACATGTAAATGCCCCATAATGCTAACAACGCCGAACAAATCAAAAATGGAGATTGCTGATACTAAATGTTATACCAAAAAATCACGCTTACTATGCGTTTTCTGTTACTTAATTGAGGGGAATAATTTTTTTGGGTTTTGTCACTACAAAACTCATCTCTGACAATATAAATGCCAAAAATGCAACCGTGCGATTCTGACGTATAGTTAATGATGTCTTAACTACAATATTTCGCATAACTAAGATATTTCTCTTACTTAACACTATTTTGCGATTCTGCACGTACTGATTAGTTAAGAGGTTCAGGTACACTAAAATTAATTAAAATGACGATTGTGTAAATAAATAATTTATTAAATTATATTTGACAATACTGCACAAACGAGAATTTCGATATATGTTTAAAAAAAAAAAAATTATTCCGACATATCATTTCGGGCAGAAGTAAATATTTTCTTGTGCAAAAACAAATATACCGCATATAATCAATTTTTTGCCTAATTATTTAATTTCTTAAATTTATTACAAAAATGTGAATATTAAAACATTATTTTTCACAAAAGTATGTCCTATTTTATCGTTTTTTTTAACAATTAAAGCCTAGTACTCAGTTCGATTTCACGTGAAATTTCCATACGATTTTACCAAAGTGAAATTAGAAATGAAAAATTCCACTTCTGTTTTCATTTTGTAGTACCTAGTTCTCCAGCGAAAAATCCAAGTGTGTTCAATACATCAAAGATGGTGCGCATAAACTCTCCAAATTATTTTCATGTGAAAATAATGTCTTGGCACATTATTTTTACGCGAAATTTTGACATTTGTTTGTCTTTGGCAATAAACAAATTTTTTAATACCACCAAAAATAACCCAAAAATAAACAAAAATTTTATGAAAAATATATTCTGAAATTAAAATTTCCTTGGTAAAATTGATTGAGTAGCCAGGATTTCGGCTAGCAAATTAGTTGCTTGCTAGCGGATCGAATATCTACCCCTAAAATTGCAACTGCGACTAAAGTTACTCTTTTATTATTTTTAGACCAGGTTAAAATGTCAAAATTAAGCCGGGATTTAATAAGTAGCCGGGATTAAAATCATGGATATTGATGGTTTTGACCGCGGTTACAACTGACGTTTGACACTGAATTTTCCAATTTGAATTTCGATCATAATTTTTTTTAATACACATGTACATATATATAACACAACATTACCAATTGTCAAATACGTAATTTATTTGTTGTGTTTCAATTAAAAAGCTTTTATTTCATTCACATCATACTATTGTAATTATAATTAAAAATAAAGAAATTTATAGCATTTTTATTTTAGTGCGAACTTTGTGCTTATCAATATCTACTCGTATTTATATCCCGTTTTTTTTATGATTCTCTTTCGCACACGATTTCTACGTACACAATCGTGATCGGGGGCCGGATATTTAAAAATTTATATATAATGTTGGTTTTCATCATCATCGTCGTCTGATGACTCTAAATAAAAAATGGTCCTCCCCAAAAAAAAGTTTGCAACTAATAATCTTCATGAATTTTGTAGATTATTAAAAGATTGGTTACTTACAATTATTAGCAACATTGAAACTTTTTGCTTTCTTCTTCTTTTTTTGTTTTTTTTAAACCACAATTATATATTGTTTTTTCTTTTTTCTTAAACTCGGAATTAATGTTAGTCTGAATATTGAGAATTGTTTTTGATTTATTGTCAACTCCATCCTTATTATTTATAAAATCAGTCTAATTATAAATTGTTATACTTTAGTTTGTAGATATTATATAGTTAAATTCATGATTTAAATTTTCGATAAGTTGTTCTATCTAGGTTTTATTTTAATAAATAGTACACTACTATACTAGGTAGTTTTATCTCGAAATTATTTTAGTTATAAAGCAATATTATAAAATAAATAAGAGAAATAAAACTAGGTAAAAAATGGTACTTGTATTTCTATAGAAAACATAATGGAATCTAAATATTCGTCATTTGAGTTCTATTTTGTCCTATAGACCATTTTTTCAAAAGTGAGTTATGACTAGATTCTTATGTTTTCGACTACGCTTTTTCGCGGTTTGAAGATATTTTTTTTAGTGTCCCATAAACCAAAAAATTGTCTTTTTTCGCGCGAATTCATTCTTCTGTGTCCTGTACTTGGATATGACACAAATTAAATTTTCAGCATTTCAGTTTTTTAGTGTCCTATATCCAAACTAAATGGACGCTCCTTCAAAATACGCTCCTTCAACCAAGCTCGGTAACTGGCACAGGGGAATCATCACGAAAAAAAATAGAAATAAATTAAACTGGAAAAAAGAAATATTAAAGCGCAAACGGCAATTTGGTGAACAATATACTAATGGTAGTGGAAAAATTATTCCATCTAAATCTACCAAACCAGCTGCATGTGACAAACCGGGCCCATATGATTGTACCGTTTTATTTTCGGAGGCCAAACGCACAGATATTCATGGGGATTTCTGGATTTTGAATGACGTTCCGGCTCAAAAAATAATTTACGCAAAATGTGTAACGATTTCTTCAGTAAAACGAAAACGTATTATTGAAGAAGGTTCAACAAAACAAAATACATTTCAGTATTTCTTTCAACTGGGAAAAGAGCAAATGTGGATGACCTGGTGCACAACGGCAGTACCTTGAAGCTGGGCTATCGATTGAAAAAATGTATTATTTATATATAGAGGCTACAGGATCGAAAGAACTGAAATATAATATGTACAGAAAGATATTCAACACAGAATATAACTTATCGTTCTTTGTGCCAAAAAAAGATGTTTGCGATTCTTGCTGCAAATTTAAAAAAATATAACCGATCCAACTGAACGCCAAAATTAATGAATTTGAGAAACATCGAAACTTAAACGAAGGTGCAAAAAGGCGGTAGGGCGGTAGAGAAGCTGACAAAACACTTGCGCTACAAGATAAATCGATAGCACTAATAGCGTATGATCTAGAAAATGTATTTTCTTTACCTAAAAGAAATACATCAAATTTTTTTATAAAAGAAAATTGAATGCTTATAATTTAACCGGATATTGCCACACACACAAAACTAATTACTGTTCTCTTGGGTATGAAAGCCAAAGCGGAAGAACCGGAAACGACATTGCTAATTAAAATATTAAAAGTCATTTTAAATGGTAATCCGCATATTACGAAGCTTATACTATGGTCCGACGCTTACTGTTCCTCAAAACAGTAATCACATCAGCAGTTTAGTACTACACTAATTCTGCGAGACTACTATTGTTGCAAATATAGCACATTTTTCAACCCCTGGTCATTCCAGGATACAAGAACTCGTTGCTGCACGCAGCGTCATAGATAGACATTTAAAATATGTTTGTTTAGTCATATTTCCCTGATACGGCATTTAAAGTCAATGCAGTACGCAAAAGTACACTTAAAAATAATGCAGCCTAGTGATTTTTATAGTTATAATCAAACAACAATTGGGGTTAAATTTTTTAATTTAAAATTCACTTCAGCAACCGAAATATTATATTCAAAAAGGGATACTTTAACAGTTAAATATAGAAAGAAGTACGGTGAAATGGAATCCGAGAATACGGTACATTGTAAAATCAAATCGACGAGCGAAATCTACAACAGCTTCCACAACAACAAAATTACCTAATCCAACTCATGCTAAGCTCGTCCGGAGTACTTTCAAAAGAAAAGATTAATGATATTGTCTCTATGTTCAATTACATGCCACACGAGGATCGGGTATTTTATAGCGTGATTTTGAAACTGCCACGCCAAAAACGAAATTTGACTAGTTTCGCTTATTAAAATGTGATTTAAAGAACCAACAGAATAGTTATATTTTTTTAATTTTATTTGTGCAATTTGAATTTTTTATGTGTATAAAATATACTTTTTAATTTATTAGTTTTTTATTAATCACAATAAATTTAAAATAAATTGAATTTTTGACTGCATTAAATATATTTGCACACTTTCTACGTGTTTCTTCTTCTTTTACTTCTTCTGTCTTCTACTATCCAATATAATGTTTAAAAAAAATCCATACTACTAACTAAAAATAACCAAAAATAATCAAAAAAATTTCCTTTGTCTAGGTTTACGGCTAGCTCTATTTTTATAGCTGGAAATCTTAAAGAAATGCTGAGTTTTTATTTAGAAATTTTCTAACATTAGATATTTCATATGGAAGGTAACCTTTTTTAATTTGAAATTTAAAATTCGAAAACTGTAGAATTTTGCAAATGGTTTTATCTTGTCAGATAATTGAATCTTTTTTTTTTTATTATGTTGGTTTCTTGTTTTCGAAAAGTTGTACTTTTAGTACTGAACAAAAGTCGTAGTCACGTCTATCGATACGACCCGTAGTGTGTCTTGTGTTCTCTTTTGGGAAATCATGATCCTATAAAGGATACACTATTAGTCGGATTTTCTCGAAAATGATAAACTTTTAAAAATATTTGCAAAATATGGAAGCAGCCACTTCTGTTGAATCGATTTCTGCCAAAAATCACTGACAAACCCTGTTTATTGCCAAAAATCGTCATTCCCGATTAATATTTAGAAAACTGATGTACGCCGATATTGTTTCAAAGCTATTTTAAAATCATTTAGGTTATAGCTATAGTTGTTTTTCTTGTAAAAGACAGACTTTTCATAATATTTTCGAAAAACGAACGAGCGGAGCAAGGGCAGTACTCGTGCTCGACATTAAAGTTCTAAAGAATAATAATTATGAAAAGTAAAACACGTTTAAAAGAAATAGTAAATTGCATCAAACGCTCGCCAGTCCATCCACATTGGATCACCAAGTGTCACGATCGATGACTTTTAACCTTTTAACATTGTTCATAGCATAGGCTTTGCCACTATTAGTGTACATGGGTAGGTAGATCGATGAACTGGGAGTGTATTACTGTGGAATGTACACTATGAAATCAACGGAACACTGGGCTTTTAAAATCGCCATGTAAACACTCCGAAGCCGAAGTGTAGTCTACTTACAAATAGAAGGCACGTTCGGAAGAAGAAGAACTTCAATTTTATTTTCCTTCGCAGAAATTTTGGGTGGAATAATAGCAAATCTTGCATTATTCGTTAAAGATTGATTCTTCTTGCTAAATGACCGTAGCTTGAAAATTGCCTTATGATGGCATTCGTTAAGCACGGTTAAGAGAGAGGATTAACTATCAATCATTTTATTCTCCGCAGTGTACATTCTGCTGCATACGAAAAATGGGGAAGCGAAACAGAACCAATACTGGTAGTGGTTAGTTGCGCCCAGCACGACGAGAACCGAACGACCTTCACGAATTCGCACCGATATAACAGACAGGGAACCATTGAGTTGAAAGTCGAAAATTTTCAACATATTTCAAGGTACGGGGACATCACTAACAAGCCGCACAACTATAAAACCAAACCCATCGGCAACGTATTTATGAAGGTACACCGCAATAGAAACGTGCCATTAAATTAGGTAAACCGAAATGATTTTGAAAACTGTGCAAGAAAGTATGAAAGCTACCCATTGGGTATACGATACCAATCAGTAATGATTCATAAGTAATTGCACTACTGCTCCCACATGTCTATAATATTGTGTAATGTAATGAACCATATGTTCCCGGAACAAGCTGACCATTATTTAACCAATATAACAAACTATACCCACACGCATATATGGATGAGACGATAGCGGACTATATGTCTCAGACCCAACTTTATTCTTCTGCTTTTTATTTTATCGAAATAAATGTGCCGAAATTAATTCAAAAGATACCATGTGATGTGGATTTCGCTGGTTGCAAAATTTTAAATATGACAGATTAGTAAGAGTGACGAGAATCGATCAACTATTGTGTATCCAAACATAACTTTATTACGATACTGTGATGATTTTAATTTAGGATTATGAAAAAACAACGTAACCTAGGTGGTACCTCTAACTGGTCAATTGGTTAATTCGCCCTCTAACCAGTTCGGCTCAAATGATTCTGAAGACAATTGTAATGCCTATTCGATCGAAGCTCAAAAATATCTAGATCAAAACAGTTCGCAACTCAGCAGGCTGAGTGAAATAGAAAAAGTTGCATCCAAACTAAACAATGATATCGCTAAGTTAAAGAAAGAATATGAGGGGCTGAACAAGATCAGACTTATAGAAGTTCTGGAAACTCCTCTTACTACTAAAAAAGAAAAGGCCAATGATAAATCGAAGAGCCGAATTTTCGCCAGAACTTGGAGAACACTCACAAGCAAAAGTTAATGAAACTACCAAACCAGTAACCTTTGTGAAGTTGGCCCAAATTTCTATCCCAAAAAATTTATTTTTTTACGCTGGTAACACCATTATCAATTGTAAATACTATCATGACAGAAAACTATAAATACATCAAATTTCACATACTTTTGAGTAGTAAATACATATTTAAACACAGTATAAATAAATAAAAATTTAACTTAAAGTAGTATAATTCAAGATTATTACTATAATGTTATCATGAAGTGAAGAAAATAAAATTGCATTATTAAAAGGTTCACAGTAATAATGAATATAAAAAAAATAATTGAAATATAATTAAATAACTGTTTCATTGGTATGACTATACAATAAAAACGGTTAACGATGTAAATCTCATGGCGAGAATGGCCCATACATGGTGGGCCATTCTCGCCACGAGATACCAATTACATCGTCCTATAACTGCACCAGCAAAGGTTGAGACCATAACTACTCGAAAATCATAATGCGACCAATGACTAATACCCAAAATCTCAACTTCCATTATTATTAGCTTATAGTTTGGGCTTACTCAAAAATGTATAACGAAAAATATTTTTGTATTTTGGGCTGACATCATTAAAATGTCGTGACATACGATTTTTTTTTTGGGCTGACAATTCATACATGACAGAAATGAAAGAAAATTAAAAATAGTTTAGGAACTAATATCATCGAAAGAGGGCTCCCGCTATTCACGCTCACATTCAACATAAGCGATAAAATTGAAAACATATTTAATATCAAGCACTCAATATGAGTCTTAAATAATAGAACCACTGAGAAAAAATATGAGATTAATAGATCAATGCAAGAAACGCTAAGGTTATAACCACATCCAAATAATATTTGTTTTTAGACTGCAAAACCTGTTCTAACACAAGTCAAGTAAACCGAGCCAATATATTCACACGTTCCATTGGCAAGTCTCCCGTAATTTGCTTCTCAATACTTGGACGTTGGTTGATGTATTTACGATGATGCAGCACGTTTCTTGCATCATGGTCATTAGCAATGAAGGCCCAAGGTGTCTATAATCTTTGGTGATTTGATATATACGGAACGTTGGCTTTTTGCTCATTTACTACAATATAAGATATCTGTATTAATACGACCACCCTCTCTCATGAACATATAACCATGTAAGAATGGTATATAACTTTTTTATTGAAATACGGCTTGTGTTGATACAAATAATTATTCTTGTGGGTATTCTATGCCCTGCAATTCTCTACACAACAATGGTTCTGTCTGATTAATTTCGTCAACACTCAACATAATTGTATTGGATATGCCGAAGCGCAAAATAGTCGATTTTCAGGTATTGTTTACAAATTTCGAAAAGTGGTAGTTCATAGTCTCACGATATCTGGCATCTGTTTCTGTTTTCTTTTGGCCATGCGTTACAATGTTCCTGATAAAAGTAGCTGGTTTTTCTTCTGATCAGTATGGCTCTGGTTGACTTAGGAAGCTCGGTCGAGTTCGCCATAATTGGTGATTTTTCAATTTACATAAAAATGCACCAAGACTCTCGCAATCCACTGGGTTGAATTGCGGAGGAATGTTCTAGCCTAGGCAAACCCACGGGATTGGAGTTAATTATTCGACATTATGTTGGGTTTAATAATACAAAGAATCGCATTTGCTGAATAGGCCGTCTCTCACTAGCCTCTTTGAATCCGTGGAGCTCAATGCTTTGAATCCATCAGGTGTACTGCCAAGCCATCTGTTCTGCTGACGAATGGATTATGAGTTTTCTATTTCTTGTCGAAAATTAATCATTTCGATAAATATCTATTGTGGTACAATGTCGTATGAATCTCCCTTGCCATACCACAAATCTTGTGGGTTGATTTTTGATCTAATTAGTGATTACATTTTGAGAAAGTCAGCCAAATGGTTTGAACACTCGGCTTGCCTCTGAAAGAATCGATTCCTTTTGAGACCGGAACATGTGTCATCTTGTTTGTGCCTTTATACTCATCTAGCTCACAAATTTCTTTAAAAGAAATTTACCAGAATTCGGTCATTGAATTAGAACAAAATTCTGTCACCGTGTTAAGACCGAAAGAGGAGCGCTGTAACAAACTGTGTTGTATTAATAATTGTGCTGTTGTGTTGCTTTTCGTTAAGTTAATTATGCGTTTAGTTAGTGTTAATTCCAAAAAGTCAAAAGTTACTAAAAAAAAGGAATAAAAAAAATATTAAAAAAAAGTTTTAATTAAATATTAAAGTGTATTCTGGGAGGGTGATGAAATTTTCTTTTTGGTGTATAGAAAAATATATTCTAGGTTTAGTTTGATGAGTCTATGTTACTTAAAACCTAACTACAAAAACTACCAGAGCGAACGTGAAATTTCCACAAAAAACTTTTTGTGACAAAAATACTATGAAAATATTTTTCCTAATTCCTTTTTCTATAGGAAAATCGGAATAGTGCTGCTGAGCTTGACTCCCGGCCATACCTCACCTAACTCCCTCATCACCTTCCTATACAAGAAGGCCGATCTCTGATCAGCAAGTAGCTAATCTCTCATCAGTACGCGGCTGATTTTTTTCTGTCTTTTGATATATTTTAGTCTAAGTTTTATTGACTTATATCGTCGTAATGGTACTAAGCGAGTTTTCGAATACTGCTTATTTTGAAATGACAGCGGAAAATCTAAAAGAAAAAAAGCACCACCAATTTTCAAATAAAACTATATCTAAAATGTTAAGACTTAATAAACACATTTTATTAAAAAAATTTGCGACATAGAAAACAAGTGTTTAATAAAATGTGTTTATTAAGTGTAAGTGTGTTTCGCAAAGTGCCTACGGCAATTAGTGTAAAAAGTAAAATGTTAAGTTTAAAATGTTGCTACAGGACTTTTATTTTTTATGTTATTTTTTACTTTCAGCTATTCGGTTTCCATTTCTGAAAACCCATGTTATTCCTATTCGACAATATTCAAAAATCTTGAGGTCAAAATTTTACACAATTACTATACTTTAATTGATTTGGTAAAATAAATTAATGTTCCTGACAATCGATTAATTAATTAGTATCTTCGATGTAAATTTTGTTTATTATCATACACAGCTTTCATTTATTAAATATATAAAGGTTTAACACCATGATGCATAGAACAACCACAAAATAATCCCTTTAATGAAATTTAATTGACATTTTATACATAAAATGTCTGTATGTGTTGGTTGTACATAGTGTAAATCAGTATTATACTGTGGACGTATTTATTTCCATACACGAGGCGAAATTATATCCATACATATATCAATGACCGCACACACATGTCATGTTTACATGCGTATAAAAATTGTAATGACTTTATACCAGGATTCAATTTAATTATTCGTTGTTGTCACAGTTTTGATATCTATTAACTTTGGGCTGACTTTGATTTGGCCCAATAATAAATATACGATTAAATTAGATTCGAATATGTACGTGTGTACGGCTACAAAGACGATAAACCTAAACATTTTCTAAATTGACAAAAACATCCCTAATTTTTTGCCCTTAAAATTATTCTTTTATTTTATTTACTTGAGCTTTTAAATCAAATCAACTTTCATGGCTTTCATCTTCCGAACAGCAGAACAAAAAAAGCGAAAAATAAAACAAAACGTCTCTCGAAAAGTCCCAAAATTTATTTATACTTTTCTATCCCTTATCAATGGATTTATATATATATATTTTTTTTTCATTGGTTTGTCCGTTCAGATCCATTTCTAGTGTCCTTTCTATTGTATCGTGTACATTGTTCGCAAAGAGATGTGTTGTCACTAAAATAAAATTCGTCGGGGAAGGAGCACAAAAATTAAATTAAATTTAAATTTATTCGATTCTTTGTTTGTTTATTTTATTTGGTCACTCACTTCTTCGATACATCACTATCTAGTTAATACTTTCAGAACCATTCTCAAATGAACATCAACCACCAACAGCGATGAACTCCAAACCAAAATTAAATAAATATTTTATCCTCCGTGATTTTGGGTGGCGGCTGGGGATATATATATACTCAAAGGGTTTAGTTTCGGTTGTATTTTAGAATCGTTTTGGATGAATGGGGATTATTATGGTTTATTTATTTCGGATTTGTTATGTGTTGTCGTGTATATGATGTTATTCGAGTGTGTTGCTGTTGCTCAACCAATTCGGGGAACATAAAATTCTATATGAAAATTTTCACGTGTTATTACATATCATGTTGTGTTTGTTTGTGGTTTGGTTGACGATATACAATTTTTTTTTGTGTTTGTTCATGATACATGAATTATTTACGGTAGAAACGTGAAATAATTGATTTATATTTTATTTTAAACTTTTTATTTAACGGGTGATTCGGTTCTGGAAAACTAATTGGATTGACACATTTTTTTGGCACTTGTTAGTCACCTGATAGTAATTTTCAGTTTTGAGTTTTAATTTCTCCCTCATGCCAGAACAAAAACGTGCCACAAACATCATTTAATAAGTACAATCACAATTACAATAATACCAAACGTTTGATATTATGCAGTACAAAACCGAGCTGTAAAGCCAGTCTAATCTTGGGCGGGATTATCAAATACGACCGGAAATTTTAAACGGATTGAAAAATATTTTCAATCATACTCGATTAAAAGTATTAAACGGTGTAATGGTGTACGCATGCTTGCTGATATTTTTTTTTATTTCCTGGGTGCTCAGGGATGCCAGGGTTCCATTGACCATAATCGACCATTTTTCCATAATCGTCATATACAAACTATACATTACTTACTATTCATCATGTCCAAACAAAATTAAGTCTTAGGTATAGTCACTGCATTCCTCATCGCTGCAACCAACGTCCATTACGATACTTCCCTATATACCAGATGTATATATGCTTAAGCACTAATTTATTATAATAAAGGCTTTTTTGCTATACTGCCACCCAGAAATTTGTAATTGTGTTCTATGAGCAAAATTCACGGCCCATATAAAAACATTTGGTTATTCAGTTAAGTTATCGTAATACATATTTGTATTCCAGTTTCGAAGTAAACCAAATAAAATTCAAAATTGTTACAAACATCTTACATCGTTAACATCACCTTTAACATTTAAATGAATAACAATAATATACTTTTATTGCGAAACATTATGTACCTGTACTTGTTTATTGTATCGATTTGATCTAAAAGTATCTTGATTTTTTCGAGGAAATTCAAGTGCCTTCGTAATAATTGAGGCAATTTAGGCAAATCGATAAACATTTATTTGATTCTAAGAAAATCCTGCGTATTTCTCGACAAATAATTCGAAGAACTCTAACTACGCACAAAAACAGACATTTAAATAACATTTCATTGAAAAACAGTTAATTTCGAAATTTGATTACATATTCAAATTTTTGGTTTATAATGTCCACCAAAATAAATTTTATTGATTATTAAGTAGAAATACATTAAAAGTCTGCGACATACATTAAAAGTTTTACTGTACAATCGCAAAACAAATTTAAATTTTAAAAAAATGTGTCAATTGGCATGGCAAAATAAATCTCGTAACCATTTCTCGCCTCGCAATGGGCGATTTCAGGGCACCCGACAGTTGGCAACATGTTGAGTAAAATCGCGGCCAACACTATCAAAATGGCGATGATGATAGGAGACCTGAAAGCGCCTAATTACATAATTTGCGACCGGATAGAAGATATACCCCTTAATAGTATACGCAAGAGAAATAAAATATGCCAGCGTGCAACGAAAAATTCAACTGACAAAAGGCTTGCCACCTATAGTCGCAAACTATGTTTTCACGTTAATGCCAAAATGATGCCAGTTTAATTCAAATGGAACTAATGCCCGAAAAAACTGGCAGTCAGTAAATGAAATTATGCACGGGCACTCAGAGTCCGTAACGCCAGTATCGCTGACGTTAACAAAAAAAAAATTATTAATGTAATTAACAAAAAAAAAAGACACATCAAATCAAAGAGTATCTCCCGAGTTAGTCGTGGATATCGGCGTACTCTGGTATTAACTTCACTGATACTATATTGGCAACATAAAGGGAAAGCACACCACCTCACTCATCACTCCCAACACTTACCACAGTTCGGTTCACTCCCGGTCTATCAACCTATCAACACATAATGATTAATAACACCTTACAATTCATTCTCAACATAGGTTAAACATTATTTCTTTTATTTAACAAAAAAAAAATTGGTGTATAAATATAAATTTTTAATAATTATTTGGTTAAGTTTTCATTAATTCAAATAAAAAAAACAAAAAAAAATTTTAAGACAGAAAAAAAATTATAATCAAAAAAAAAATTTATTTGATATGACCTTTTTTCTTTAGAAATAACCGTACGAAAGAAATTCCTTCATATTCTGAAGGTTACCTGGAAGAAGAGAAGAGTCCTCAGACGAAGAAGCGCTTCCTACATCCGTGGCCTCTGCAATGCTTTGAATTAGTTCCTACTAAAATGAAGAAAAGAAAAAAAAATCATATTAAGTTAATTGAAAAAAAATTAAGATAAAAAAATAGTATAGTGTGTTCACTTAAAATTATACCGAATTCATTAATAAAAACTTAATAACTTTAACCATACGATTTTTAAGTAACAGGAAAATTTTTCCAAAAGTAGAGACATATAAAATTTAACAAGCAAAGAAAAGGAAAATTTTTGAAAAAATAAAAAAAACCAAAGCAACACTTAGCCGTAAATATTGGATTTCCTCTGGGTGTTCCCGCTGCCAGCATGTGGTTATCTCAACCTTGGCAGCATCACTTGTCCTTGCCAGGTTATATTTTAGGTTTAACGTCAACTGCAAACCTTATAATCCGAATCAGGTTGTTAGATGACACGGGGTTGTTCCGCTAGCTGCACTGCTGATAACGTATAACACTCGAAGTCCCGTTTTTTTTTTGGTCACCCGCCAACGACAACCAGTTACCTTGATGCACCGTCGATAGAAATCCGTTTAATTTTTTTATTCTCAACAGGTGATGTCGCGGTTTAAAGCTTTTTAACGTGTTAGCTTACTACGCAAATCGAACACTTCTTAAGCACCAACCGTAAGAGCACATATTCCAAAGTCGCGTTGGTTCAGATGTGTATCCTTCAAAGATTGGTCACCATCCCACATATATTGTATGGAGTCACACGAACAGTATCCAAGATGTATGTATGTGCCGATTTTTGTTTTTATTTTTCAGCCTCGTATTCACAACAACAAACAAAATATTATGTCCAAAGGCACAAAAAATTCCGCAGCCTCCTTTTTCACTCTTTCAATTCACTCTTATATCTGCTATATCTTCACAGATATAAATATGTATTCTTTTCCACTCAAATCAAACAATTTCCTACTCTTGACCCGCAGCAATGGAAATATTTCTTTAGTTTTCTTTTCACTTTATAATTATAACTTGTTTGTGGATAAATCAAAGTTTTATTATTTTTTTATATTTTATCTAGAAACACAGTACTGCACACTCGAAAAATCAGATATTAAGTGATCGACTTAGTTTAAAAGAAAAAAAATCATGTTATCGCAAAATAATTACTTTGATTTTTTTCCAACCAATCAGATGTCAATTTCAAAGAACCTTGCTTATAACAAAAATCATGCGATACATGCGATATCATGCGATACAACAAAAACGTTCAGGTGCACACACCGAAAAATAAACAGTAATCGCTTGCCTACTCCTCAGGCGAAGATTGTACATGAAATTTAACTCATACGTTTAGGCGCATACGAAAATTTACCACCACTTGGTGTCTCGGCTTAGCTACAACAAAAAAAAATTGAACGAACGTTACAAGTCTGTTGAAATTCAAGAATTAAATTGTAACTCGGGTGGTGTTATCTCTGATTCAATTGCCATCGCTAATGAGTTTAACAATTTTTTTGTGCGAGTAGGCGAATCCAGTTGTTCAACTATTATTTTGGATGAGTCAGTAAAACATATAGATTGGTGACAGAAAACTACGATATGACGAGAAGCTTTTATTTTTCCTGAATCTTCACGAGTGAATTGGGTGAATTATATGCTATTATCAATTCGCTTAAAAATAATTGATTGCTTGGAAGATGGTGTTTCGAATGTAACAGTTAAGAAAATGGCTTGTTATGTTGTGGATGTCTTAAGCTTCATCACGATTTAAGAGTCAATCAGGGATTTTTCCATTAGCTCTAAAGCGAGCTGTAGTTATCCCAATTTTTAAAAAAATGATAAATCTAGTTTAAATAACTTCCGGCCAATATTGCTTCTTTTCATTTTTTCCAAAATCATTGAAAAGACCATGAAAAGTAGGATAACCCATTTTCTGAATAAAAATAATTTTCTATCTCCGCTCCAATTCGGGTTTAGGAAAAATAAGAACACGGAACAAGCTATTTTAACAGAAAACAACACAACTTTATTGTTGTGGCTTTCGTGGAATGATCTATAGCTGGCTTTGTAGTTACCTATCTGATCGGTGTTGGGACCTCCGTTATTCCTTGTTTACGTGAATGGAATTTTCCGACGTCCTTTTGCAGCCTGCCTCACCGTTTTTTCTGACGACTTATCGTTTTTGTACCATGGTTCAAGCAAAGAAGTTCTTAAAGATTTTCTATATTATGACTGGAAATAACTGGCTACGGTCTTCGATCGTGCTCGCAATACAGAAAACATACCCCTAACTGTATGTTAAATTTTCGTACACATTTATTCAATGTGATTTCACGCATCATCTTCAATAATTTACCGATTGAAATTACAATATATCGAGCTTCGTTGCCTTCTCTAAAGCGCTCAAACAGTGTACTTAACTGTAACGCAAGGCGTAGAAAAACTACCCTCAATCCAAGTATAAATCAATTTTAATTTTATTTTTTAATTGCGTAAGATAATTTAAGTATGTTGGTAATTTCTCTCTGTTGGTGTGAATTAACACTCTGTTTGATAGATTTATATTTTTATTTATGTTAAATGTGATTGGCCTTTATCTATTCAAGATAATGCTTTTTGGTATTTTTTTTAAATTACACTGTTAAACATGTTATTTTTTCAATTAATTTTTTTTTATAGTATGTGTATTATAAATTGTAAAGCGTTTTAAATGCTGTGCCGTGGTTAACATGCACAGCAATATCAGCAACGTTTCTTTTGATAATTTTCAAAAATGATTTTAGCCGATCCTGGAGAACTTTACGGGGTATCAATACAAATATCTAGGATCTTTCAATTTTCAACTTCTAGGGCGAACGAGACGTATGTAACTCTAATGAATTCTTTCTTATATAGAAATTAACATTTATTTATAATTTTTGAAGAATATTCTAGTCTAGATATCTATCAACCATATTTTCGAAAATAAATTACCTTTTATAGCGACCAACATCTAATTCTGCTCAACTATGCTATCCCTACAATAATGTTCAAGGTTGGTTTATACTGCCAATAACGATTGGAACATCTAGCATCATTCATTAAATGAATCTGTCCCATTTAGCTGTAATGAAAGGTATTTAGTTTACAAAATTCATCCAATTTTTTCTCTTCTCTATAAAAAACGCCTCCGGTTGTCCTATTCTCAGGTTAAAGTTATTATACAATATATTCTCTAAGTCTAAGACCCGGGCTGTACTTACTCCATTACAAACTCCCAATAGTTTTAAAATAATATTCTGAAAGAAAAATAAAATTAAAAATTTCTTCATTTGCTAAAAAAAATTTACTTAGCTTATTTATAAATGCGACAGTAGAAAGCTACATTAAAGCTTAAAGAATTATGGAAATTCCTTTAATAGTATTTATAATTTAAAAAAATGAGTGAGTCCATTAGTACTCTCAAGGAGATGTGTAAACATGGCGTGTGTATAGTACGTGGGTACAGTTTACTTTGAAGGAAGAATTAATGCAATTTTACTCACCAGAGTTTTTCATGTGTTTATTATCGTTAAATTGGTCTATTACTCTTTCGGTATAATCGACGCAATTGGATTTTGGTAGCTAAAATAAGATATATTATATACTGTCGACTCTAACTTTAAAAATTTTCATTGAAAAACTGCACAATATGGTCGTCCCATATCTAGTAGTTCATGTGCAAATCGAATTCGTCTCGCAGGAAGTTTATAAGTGGTTCAGCTTGAGGAACAGCAACATTAATATTGAAATCCCCGCTCATAATCACCGGCAAAAGATGATAGTCTCCTTGGAGAATTTTTGAAATTCTTTAGGATATGGGGCAAGGACGAAATGTATGAACTTCATTATGTCTTCGAAAGATTTATTCGGCGAGGTTAATACAACTACAGAAAGCATCTTATTCCCATTGAGAAGCTGAAGTTCAGCCGTATATATATCATCAATGAGTTGTGTTGTTACGCTCATACCAATTTTTTGTCCAACGAGGATTTCTTTATGCGAGGTGACTGTATGGTATGAGTATTCTATTTGAATTTTTATATACAGGGTGGCGCACGAATCGTGCTACAAAAACAAAACGTAATAACTATTTTTCTGTGTGACTAATCTGTTTTTTATTTTTTTTATTTTGCAGATTATTATTTAAATTTACTAAAATGGATGCTTGGAATACCGAAACGAGGATTTGGATAGTGCAGCGCTACCATGCTTTGCAGTCCATCATTTCCGTCCAGAGGGAATTTAGGCGGGAGTTTGGCGGCACTCCCCCGAGTAGATGGACCATTATGAGGTTGGTACGCATGTTTGCTGAATCTGGAAGCATCGCACGTAGACCGTACAATCGAGATCCCTATGTTCGGGTCGAAGCCACAATCGCAGCTGTAGCATCATCAATTCAGGCAAATCCAAGTGTTTCGACTCGAGAGTTATCCGCGCAAATTGGAGTTAGCAGACGGTCATTACAACGGATAATTCATGATGACTTAAACTTGTTTCCGTACAAAATCCAAATTACAAGCAAATTAAAACCTCTGGATTTGCCTATTCGCCTGGAATTTTGCCGGAAAATTATTGAAATGGCCGAAGAAGACAACAACTTCATAAATTGCTTGTTTATGTCTGATGAGGCCCATTTTGATCTAAACGGCAATGTAAACAAGCAAAATTGCCGTATATGGAGTGAAACTAATCCAGAAATACTCCATGAGACGGAACTGCACCCAGAACGAGTGACAGTGTGGTGCGCAGTTTCATCAAGATGCATTGTCGGGCCATACTTCTTTGAAGTAAACGGTGAAACAGTAACTGTAAATGGGGACCGTTATTTAAACATGTTGAAAGATTTTTTTTACCCAGAACTGCGGCGAAGACGTATCCCTTTTAACAGCATTTGGTTCCAGCAAGATGGAGCAACTGCACATATAGCCAGACCGGTTATGGAGGAGCTCCAACGAAAATTTCCAAATAAATTAATATCCAGAAACTCCACTTTCCGCTGGCCCCCAAGGTCACCTGACCTCACTGCACCAGATTTTTTTTTATGGGGTTATGTCAAACAAGAGGTGTTTAAAACGAAACCAAGGAATTTGACTGAATTGAAGCAGTCCATTACAACAATAATTGAGGCGATCCCGACTTCAACCCTTCAGTGCGCAATGAATAATTTTCTGATCAGGTGTCGCACATGCGTGAATGAGCATGGAGGTCATTTACGGTCTATCATTTTCAAAACTAATTAGTTAAATAAAAATAAAATTGAATTATCTATACAATAAAAAAAAATAAAGCCGATTAGTCACACAGAAAAAAAGTTATTACGTTTTGTTTTTGTAGCACGATTCGTGCGCCACCCTGTATTGTTACTCCGGCAGCTCACTCACCGTCTCTCTTGAACTGAACGCAGATCTGGAAAAGCAAGAAAATTGAGCATCCTTGCGTGACTGTGTCAGTTAGGTCGAGGTGATGTGTATGACCTAAGACTCAGACAGTTCAATGTTAAAAACCAGACGTCATTATTATCTCGTACAAAATTCGCCATTACAACGGATAAAGCGGATTTGTGGTGAGGCGCGATAGCTAATTTTGAAGAAGACCCATTGAGGTCCCATTTTTACGTCCATGGTAGACGACATGATCATCGATAGCCGACGTGATGAACAGTCCTTCGAGACTCGTTACTCGTGCTAAAGCAATATACACAATTTGTTAACTGTGTCTTTTATCGTAAGAGTATATACTGACTATCTCGTTGTAGGTACCACCGTGTGATGCATGAATTGTGGTGGCACATGAAGGTACGACCCTTTACATTAATTGTTGTTTATGCTTAACATTAATTGTTGTTTCGATTAATAGTTGAGCTTTTTCTAGAAATGGGCATGAAAAGCCACCCATCCAGCTTCAAGCCACCTGACCTTCTTGCCAACTTGTGAATTTGAACCGAAATCCATCCAGAGTCGTTTCATCGTTCTCGTTGTCCTGGTTAGGATGCCTACGCATTCGATATACTTCATGACCATCTCTATTGAACTGAAAACAGCATTCAAACGTAGGAATATTAACAAGTTCGTCATTGCGCAGCCAGGTCTCGAAAACCAAATGAATTGAGCATACCTGCGTGAGTGTGACCTGAGACTCTGGCAGTTCAATGTTAAAAACGAGATGTCATTATAACCCCATTCAGTAGAAAACATGATCATTGATAGCCGACGTGATGAACAGCGCCTAGAGACTCGTCACTCGTGATAAAGCAGTTGTTGACTGTGTTTTTATTCGTATGAGTATGCAATTTCGTAATCGTAATTCGTATTTCGTATCGTAATTTTTTTTTTGATTTTTCTGATCGATGGAAATGTCGATGGTTTCTAATTCATTCATTAAATTATTTTTTTCATTTTCCCTACTATTATACATATACATAAAAGCATGCCATGTATAGTAAAAATTGTTTTTGTTGAGTTTCTTGCTTTTTTTTCAAACGAAGTAGGTATACGTCATTTCCGTTCGTTTCATTTACAAGTTTACTCTAATACAAAAAATTTTGGTAGGCGCGCGTAAAGATGTTTACACATCAAAAAGCCCTATTTAAAGATCTCGATATAAAACAAGACGGGTGCTCTTGATGCTACCTGGCCTTACAAAAATACTAGTTTTGTAGGCTAGTGTATTTTATCCAAACATCGATATAAGAATATAAATGGATAGATTATGGTGTAAATTTTTTTCGGCTTGCAAATCTGTCAAAATGTAGGGGAAGCGTTGGATGCGTTATAGGGGAGCAAAAGACGTAGACAAAAAACTTAAAAAGGAGGGATTGTTTATTTCACGATCATTAAACTAATAATTAATTAAACATTTATCTTAAAACTTATAAATTACATAATATAATATTGTTTTAATAAAGCTATATACATAGATAAAATTAAACTTAAATATTTTTAAATATAGCGATTCGAGTAAGGTGGTTTCTAACTGAAATTAGATGTTTTGTTTTGGATGACATATAAAAATACCTAACATTTGAATATTTAATTAACATTTTTAATTAAATTTATTTAAAGAAAAATTAATTGAATATTATTAGTATGAACAGAAAATACGTTAATATGAAAATTGAATAATTTTGATCAGTTTTTGGTTAAAAGCTTTTATAAATAAATGTATCCTATTTATTAAAATTATTATTAATTTTGGTATCTCAGAAAAAATGAAAGTTAAAATTGGATCTGTCACGAAAAGCATTAAAAGAATTTTTTTTTCAATTTTGATTAATTTCTCAATAGGAAATTGACCCTTTAAATTAATTAAATAATACGACGCTTATGGATAAAACCATGCGTCGCAATGTCAAAAAATAAAAAATGAAAAAATTTCCAATAAGTATTAAATATGGAAATGTATGATTTTTAAAACTTAAGATTTCTAAACAATTTCCATTTAACACTAAATATTTTCAATTAAACTAATTAAAATAAACTATAAGTGTTGGTTA
Organism: Nephrotoma flavescens; assembly: GCA_932526605.1. Lineage (NCBI taxonomy): Eukaryota > Metazoa > Arthropoda > Insecta > Diptera > Tipulidae > Nephrotoma > Nephrotoma flavescens. The sequence goes on from OW052222.1 coordinate 181,766,890, forward strand.
TAAACACGAAAAACACAATTTATTATGAAATAAATATAACTTTTGCGACACTAAAAAATTACGATTTTTTTTTTGGCACGATCTTTTTGAGTATGACGGGTTATTAAATAGATCAAAATTTTATTAAAAATTAATATTCCACATAAAAATACTTATACTTTTTATATTCAAATTGTTTACTTAACATTTTAAGATATAATTACGGTTAAATTAATTCACAAATAGGCTCAAAATACGAAAATTGTTTACCTATGAAAACTTAAAGTAGGAACAATGCACTTCATTTTTATGAATTATAATCACTTGATTTAATTTTAAATAATTTTTTTAATAATCCATTTTAAATTATACACGCACTAAAACACTATTAATTACAAGAACACTTTGATTGTTTATGATTTCAAAACTATAAACTCTTTTGACAATGCCGCAGAGGTAAAGCGATAACATGGCGATAAAAAAAAGAAAAAATGCGAGAAAAGGAGAATATGAATTCTAAATATTTTATTTAAGTGAGAGTGAACCAAATATATGATTTCAACGCATTTCAACTGACAGAAGTGTGAGCCGAAATTTTATTTTAGATTTGTACGGAAAATTTTTGGGTTCATACGGCGTGTATCCAAACTTATCAAAACAAAAACACCAACACAAAACTGATTGCAAAAGTTTTGTAGAAACAGACATTCAGGCGAATTCACATTGTAAAACTTCGACGAGATTGAAAATATATTTTATTTGGAAAAGAGTTACAATGTTCCCTGAAATTCAAAAATGTGATATTTGAATGGGCCTAAATTACATTCCAAAATCATTTTTCAAAGTCTTGAGCATGAACTACAGTGCGATCTTATTGGACAGATTAGACTAAAAAGAGCCGCTCCTGTGGCAAAGTGGTCAGCATGCTTGCTGCAGCGACCGGAGGTCCCAGGTTTGATTCCCGGTGGTGACAGGGAAAAAATTTCACGGCTGGTTTAGGATCAATGAATTAATCACTCGTTATCCGAAATGAAAATATGGTTATGAAACCTCATGTGTGGTGGCCAAATCCCTTGATGGGATATAATTCCGTAGTGAGAGAGAGAAAGAAAAAAGAGAGAGAGAGAGACTAAAATGATAGGGACACTACCTAACTAAGTTTATGTTTTTAAAGGAGTCTAACAGGGCGTTCCATCAAATTTAAAAATGAAGTCATTTTTGAAGTCAGTCATTTTTAGTACTTCGAGTGAATCTGATAGAGTGTTTCATGAGATTTAAAAATAATGAGGGCACTCCTTTGGATCTCAGCAGTCCTCTTATATTGTATGTGCAAAAATTAATTACTCGACGTGTTTTGAAATTAGCTGCATTAAGAGATTGAACTAGCTGCATCTTGTAGGGGAACAGGTGTAAGTCGGAATACATTATTCTATGAAGAGTTGTAAATGGAATCCCTAACTAGAATTGATTGATTGAAGTTGGATGAACCAACCAATAAAATTGTGTGGCATGTTTTACATGTGGACTACTTCCACATCTCCCTTTAATTCCATCAATCAATCGTTCAAATCGATTCAGCATTTTCCCATAACTAGGCGTTTATAATCAATTGCAATAATTGCTAATCAAAATAATTTAAAATGACATCATAAAATTTCGTTTCCTGTTATGGTATAATTTTGTTAAACATAACTGTTCTGAATTAACAATTTACGAATGGAATGAGTCTAAGATCTCAATAACATAACGTAAACTGGATAATCATTCTCAATTCAATTAATTTTCGATTCTTATCCAATCGGTCGTTATCATTATTAAATATAACTAAATGACTTAATTTTTTTTTTTGGTATTTCAGATTTTCCCCAGTGAGAAAATCGTATTATGGAGTGGGATAAATGTGAAATGAAATTCAAAAATTATTATTTTATTGATTTAATTGATATCTTGAATCAATATGAGTAACCATAAATGGTTTGTTGGTTCTCAGGGAGAAATTTAATTTTGCGATTGACAATTATTTTTGCTATAAGACCTTTAAGAATTTACTTCTTATCAATAAGTAAATCACAGACCTATAAGAATTTACTTCTTATCAATAAGTAAATCAATAATTTTATAATTTACGTTATTACAACAGCCATCGTTCTCTTCTTCAATCGCGAAGACGTAGGTATATCTTTTAGGTTTCGCGCCAGCAAATTCGGATGAGATACCAGTTTCTCTGCATAGCTGATCCGCATCTTTTGTAATTCGCCTTTGACAGTTAGGAGGCTACGGTTCTATATTTTTGTATTTTACGAACCAGGGTGCTTCTGTAATCATTCTGAGAATTTTTGACTGTGTTCGTTGAATAATGTCGATATTCGTATTTGAGGTTGATTTTCATAATTGACACCCATACGACCAAATTGGTTTAATCATTGTGTTATACAGGAGAAGTTTGTATTCTAGGTCAATAGTTGAAAATTTCCCCATCAACCAGTGCATCTTATCAATGTTTAATTTGATATGGTCTCTTTTCATTTCAATATGTTTTCGCCAAGTTAACCGTCGATCTAGATGGATGCCTAAATATTTTGCTCAATTTGATTGAGGGATTTGTATTCCGTTCATTGTGGCAGGCGAACAAGTAAGGTTATTTAAAGTGAATGTACACATAAAAGTTATTTTACATTCAAATGGTAATTGTGGAAGTGCTGTATGGTATTTAAAATGATTTTGTGTAAATTATTTATTTGGGATATGCCGAAAGTCAAAAATACAATTAAAAGCCGTTTAGAGGATTGCAAAACAAAACACTGTGTTTAAACCGATGAACAAGTGTTATTTTGCAAAATGTGACTATCGTTGCCGTTAAAAAATCTATAGTTGAACAACATTTAGGCTCTAAGAAATACAAAGAAATGCCACAAAGAACAGTGAAATTCTCAACCAGCAGCTTATTTCTGAGCTGGTTAATGATAGCGTCACATTTCAGGATTATTGTTAACGCCGTTGCACAGAATAATTGCTTATATTAACAATTTATTTTTAAAAGCGCGCTGGAGAGTCCAAATTTTTAGAGAATGTGAACTTACCAAAGCCTATCAGCACCAGATCTTGGAGCCTCTACCAAAGCCAATAAGCACCAGACTGGGTACTTGGATTAAGCTGCGGAATATTATACAAAAAAAAAACTCAAAAGTAGAAAATATTTTAAACAAACTGACAGACGAAGATTCGACCGCTCTTGGATCGGTTAAAGACATATTTGCTAGCTAAAAAAACCTTAAAAATGATTTAGTATTTATATCATCCAATTATGGATTCCTGAGTGAATCAATTACTGAACTTGAACTTGAAATCTCTAGCTCCCCAAATTACAATTACAGAAAAAGCCGCAAAGAAAATTGATAAATATTTTGAGCAGAAATGATGGTTTATGAAGCACACACATAAATTTGGAAGTGTTGGCAATTAAATGTGCACCGATTACGTCTGTGGATGCTGAGTGAACGTTTTCTGTGTATAAAAATATATTACGTGCAAACCGTCAGAGCATCACTTTTGAAAATTTGCACCAACATTTTATTATTTATTGCAACTTTAAATTCTTAAATGATAAAATGTAAATACGCAATATAATCTATATATATAAAACAAAGTCGGGTTAGTTACACCATTTATAACTGAAGAACGGCTGGACCGATTTTTATGATTTTTGTTTTGTTGGATTTGTCTCCGTTCCGAATAGCATAATAACTATTAAAACATTGGAAAAATTTACCAAAAAAAAAGTTATCAAGAAAATTCATTTTCTCATATATTTAGTACATTTTGTTTTTTTTTATTTTGTTCGTCTCAATACAGTGGTGGTTTAGGAAAAAAGAAAAGTCGGAAAAACTCAAAAGGGAAGCCCCAAAAGTCTAATAAAAAAACCTTTTTTTATATGAATTTTGTAGGTGTAGTTTCTATGTGACGAGTGGTGCAGTGGTCAAAGCTTCGGCGCTTGGACCGCAAGGTACTGGATACGAATCCGACTGGAGGCTGCATGCACATTTACCATTTTATTTTTTATCCAATTTTTTTTTATTTCATCTACTTATCTATTTATATAGATAAAATCTTCGTCCGAATTACGATTTCAGTGCGAATAGTAGATTTTGACAGCTCCAAAAAAAGTTTTTTTCCTTTGCGATTTTAATAATTAATTTAATTTATTTTTGGTTTTGGTTATTTCATATTAGTTAAGTGGTTTGTGGTTTAGCATATAATATTAAAATAAGTGGTGGAATTTAGTGAAATAAGAGATTATGTGGTGTATGCCAACAACAATAAGAAAATAGTACTTTTTTGCGTACAATTGTACGTAATTTTTTTAGTGGTACAGAGTGTCCCAACACCGGACACCAGATTTGGTTTTTGGTTTTTTTCATTTTTTTTTTATTCTGCGGAATTCTATTTTCGATCGGGAATTTCACCACGAAGCCGTAATGCAATTAGACTTCGGACTATTGCGAATCAATCCACTGCAGATGAACAAGAAATCACACGAGAAGTGCGCCGTGTTAGTATGGCCTGACTTCGCGCTTCACAAAGACAAGCACAAAGAGAGGCAGTACGTCAAATGGCTCAGTTGACAATGAGAAATCGTCGAGCTTATCGCACAGATCAACAACGAGATAATTTTCGACGCGCAAGAAGAAATCCTTCAAGTGTTGATTTGAATCGAATAGCGTTTCAATACGATTGCACAATTGACTACAACTCGCATCCTTTCGTTCGAATTGGCTCAATGGAGTTTGTGTGCGACCATTGCGGTGCATTGAAGTTCGCTGGAGAAACGCCTGGATTGTGCTCTCTCAGTGGCAAGGTGAGATTGCCATTATTGCCTGCACCACCTGAACCGTTGCGTTCATTGCTTCGTGGCGAGACACCAGAATCACGACATTTTCTATCCAACACTCAAAGATACAACGGATGTTTCCAAATGACTTCATTTGGAGCAGACATTATCGAAGAACGCGGATTCAATCCAACATTTAAGGTCATTTCTGCTCGAGAGAGTAAACATTCATTTTCTTTTGGTGATCAAAAATCTATAATTCTGACTTCGTCTTCGACTTTACAGATTCAAGGCCAAATTCACCACCGAATTGGGTCATTGCAACCAATTGAAGATGGACAGCATAAATTCATCCAAATATACTTTATGGGCAATATGGAGGATCAACTTGATCGGCGCCAAACGATCAATACAGCAATGAAAAGGATAGTTCTGCAAGATTTGCAGCAACTACTCCATGAACATCATGCATTGGTTCGATTGTTTAAAACTGCGTTGGATCGCATGCCGAGTGACGACTGCAAAGTCGTGATCAGAGCAGATAAACGACCCGCTGAAACACACGAGCGCCAATTTAATGCTCCAACAACAGATGAAGTCGCAATTGTGATTGTTGGTGAAAACGTGGAACCGCGCGATATTGTGCTTACACGTCGCGACACTGGACAACTGCAACGAACAAACGAAACACACCGTTCATACGATACATTGCAATACCCGCTGATGTTTTGGCAAGGAGACGATGGATATCACTTCAATATCAACATGATAAATCCATTGAGCGGTGAGTACTGATATCATAATTTAGATTATGACACTAATTTTACTGATTTCATTTCAGGTGAGGAAACTAACAAGAAGGTTAGCTCGATGAATTATTATGCATATCGTTTGATAATTCGTCAAAATGCTGACAACTATTTGCTGCGATTTCGTCGTTTGCTTCAGCAATATATCGTCGACATGTACGTCAAAATCGAAACGGAGCGCCTCATTTTCATTCGGTTGAACCAAGCTAACCTGCGTTCGGAGGAGTATATCCATTTACGCGATGCAAGCAGCACCGAAGGAGATGCAGCTAATGTTGGTCGATTGCCTATTCTACCGGCGACGTACATTGGCAGCCCGCATCATATGCATGAATATGCGCAAGATGCAATGACATATGTTCGTCATTACGGTTGTCCAGATTTATTCATCACTTTTACTGGCAATCCGTCAAAAAAATTCGAAAAAATTCGACCATACCAAATAGATGACATCATATGTGCCGAGATTCCTGATCCCGAAACCGATCCAGACTTGCATGATGTTGTAATTTCGAACATGGTTCACGGTCCGTGTGGCTCCATCAATCCCCAATCACCGTGCATGGTCGACAACAAGTGTTCCAAGCGTTATCCACGAAATTTAACCGCAGAGACTATCACTGGCAATGATGGTTATCCACTGTACCGGCGTCGATCAGCCGATGATAACGGTAGAACTATCACAACGATAGTGAGAGGAAATGAGTTCGTGGTCGACAACACTTGGATTGTTCCATATTCGCCACTTCTTTCCAAAACATTCAAGGCGCATTGCAACGTGGAGTACTGCAATTCAGTGAAGTCCATAAAATGCATTTGTAAATATGTCACGAAAGGCAGCGATATGGCGGTTTTTGGTGTTCAAAATCCCAATACAAACGATGAAATCACGCAATATCAAGTTGGTCGATATGTAAGCTGCAATGAGGCGATTTGGCGTATATTCTCATTCCCTATTCATGAACGTCATCCCACTGTTGTACATTTAGCGGTGCATCTGGAGAATGGTCAACGAGTTTATTTCAACACATCGAATGTTGCTCAACGTGCTGAGACACCTCCAGCAACAACATTGACCAGTTTCTTTTCAATTTGTCAAAGTGATCCGTTTGCACGAACATTGCTCTACTCTGAGATGCCACGTTATTACACTTGGAACGCCTCATCAAAAAAATTTCAACGTCGGAAGCAAGGCGATGAGGTTCCTGATCATCCAAATGTGCGTTCTACTGATGCTCTTGGTCGCATTTACACAGTTCATCCGAAGAATGACGAATGCTTCTACTTGCGGTTGTTGCTGGTGAATATTCGTGGGCCGACATCATTTGAATCACTTTGAACTGTCAATGGTGTAGTGTGCCCAACATTTCGTGCTGCATGTCAACAGCTCAACTTGCTTGAAAACGATACTCATTGAGACATAACAATCGTTGAATCAATTATTTCTGCAACTCCAAACCAGATACGCACATTATTTGCTATCATTATTTCGACATGCTTCCCATCAAATCCACGTGAACTATGGAGCAAGTACAAGAATGACATGTCAGAAGACATTCTACATCGAATTCGTGTCAGTTTCGGAAATCCCGATCTCGAGATGAATGAGGAGACACATAACCAGGCTTTGCTTTTGATCGAAGACATGTGTTTTCGCATGTGCGGCAGTTTGTTAGTCAAATTAGGAATGCCAACACCATGTCGTGGAATGAACGACGCTTTCAATCGAGAATTGGAACGTGAACATGAATATGATCGAGATGTATTGAACAAATCAGTTCGAACCAATGTACCACTGTTGAACCTCCAACAGAAAGGAGTGTACGATACGTTAATGAAGGCAATTCATGATGGAAATGGTGGATTATTTTTCCTCGATGCGCCCGGTGGAACTAGGAAGACATTCCTCATGTCATTGATTTTGGCCACTGTTCGTGCGAGATCCGATTTTGCTGTAGCAGTTGCTTCTTCTGGGATAGCGGCCACATTGCTAGAAGGATGCCGAACAGCTCATTCAGCGTTGAAATTGCCGTTAAACCTTCAATCAGCTGAAAACCCGACATGCAACATTGCAAAAAACTCAGCAATGGCGAATGTTTTGGTAGCAAGTAAAATCATCATCTGGGATGAATGTAAAATGGCGCACAAACGCGCATTGGAAGCACTCGATAGAACTATGAAAGATCTACGCAATGACTCAAGATGTTTTGGAGGCGCAATGATTCTACTTTCTGGCGATTTCCGTCAAACAATACCAGTCATTCCAAGATCGACCGCTGCTGATGAAATAAACGCTTGCCTCAAATCATCGACTCGGTGGTGTTATGTGAAGAAACTTCAGCTGACGACAAACATGAGAGTTGCATTGTTAAACGATCCATCTGCCGAAGAATTCTCCAAGCAATTGCTGACTATCGGTAATGGCCGTGTTCCGGTCGACAAATCGAACGGATTGATTTCGTTTTATCAGAACTTTTGCAGTTTTGTCTCAACGAAGGACGAGCTCATCAACAAAGTGTTCCCGAACATCATTACTAACCACAAAAATCACAATTGGGTGAGTGAACGAGTAATTCTTGCGGCAAAGAACAAAGATGTGGATCACTTAAATTTTACAATTCAAAATCTAATCGTCGGTCCACTTCATTCCTTCAAATCTATTGACTGTGTGACAAACGAAAACGAAGCAACCAACTATCCAACTGAATTTTTAAACTCATTGGATCTACCTGGCTTGCCACCGCACAATTTACAACTAAAAGTTGGCTCGATAATCATCATGCTACGAAACCTGAATCAACCAAAACTATGTAACGGAACGCGTTTTTTGGTGAGAAAACTCATGGGCAATGTAATTCACGCGACGATACTCCAAGCGAAGTTCAAAGGTGAGGAAGTTCTCATTCCGAGAATTCCGATGATCCCAACCGATATGCCATTCGAGTTTAAACGAATTCAATTTCAGATTCGTCTTGCATTCGCCATGACGATCAACAAATCACAAGGCCAATCCTTGAGTGTTTGTGGCCTGAATCTAGAAAATGAATGTTTCTCTCACGGCCAATTGTACGTAGCATGTTCACGTGTCGGTAAACCATCCACTTTATTCGTTCTCGCACCTAACAATAAAACAAAAAATGTCGTATATCACAATGTGCTACAATGAAGGGAATCGATTCCATTGCAACTCACCCAGCAAATAGTTTAAAAGAAAGTAGTGCAATAATGCTACGCGAACCATTTCTATTCAATTCAATAAAACGAAAGCCTTGCTGCCACGTGAATTACATTCATTTCAATGTAATTAAAATATATTTCATTTTGATTTTTGTAATTTCATTGAATTTAATTAATTTGGAGTATTCATTTAATTTATTTAATCTTAATGGTCGACGATTGATCGTCGTCGAGGAAAGACGTGTTTTTGTCTCTCCTCGAAATAAATAAATAATTTAATTTAAATGTGTTGTAGTTAACTAATAAATAACTAATAATCATATATGTGTTAAATAAATAATAATAATATAATAATAATTTGTGTAAATTAATAAGTAAAGTGAAAAGTTTTACATATTGTATATTTATATAAATTTGTGTGTGTATCGTGTACTTGCATTGGTGTAGAATATGTACGCAACAATTTTCACTTCTATGTACATATTTTGATACCGTTGCTTGAATGCACCACACGCGTTGTTATGTAAACTTTCAATATGTATGACTTTTGATTACAAGGGATGCATAAGATAAGTGTTGTTCATTTATTCATTATTTTAACACATATTTTAATTATTAATATATACTTTTTCTAAATAAATTTAAAGTATACATATAAACATTTTATCTGTATTTTATAACTCATAAAGGTGTAGAGTACTATTACATATTCTCATCTTGTGGGTTATTCGAGTATTGTTTGCGCGAGAAAGGGTTTTATAATACAGTTGTTCTGTTTTTATTACACTCGACTCGATTAACAGTTTTTGTTGTTGTTTTGCGACGACTACTTTTCGTTTGTTTTTGGTGGTAATTTTTACCTTTTGTTTGGTTTATATATTTACTCGTACATTATATATTTTGCATGGAGATTAGTATTGGAGGTGTATAGCGGGATATGCATTTCAATAGCCACCGAAAATGTGGTTTTGCGATTTATATAGCTTGTTATATGCTTTTAACTTTATCTATGTTGACCGTTGGGTATGTATGAATTGGTTACGAAGAAACAATTTACAAGATCATGGGAGTTTTTGTTTTCATTTTATTTTATTTATGTCATTACATAATTATTATATATTTGTTATATGCATATCTATTTACTTTTTGTGCTTGTGTGTGTAAATGTTTTTCGATATGAAAAGACACAAAAACAAACGATCAAATCATAGATTTTAGTTGTTGTTTTCCTTGTTTTTTTCGCCTTTTCATTCGTGTGATCAAATTACACAGAGGCGGCGAGGATATAATAAATTTTCTTTGTGGTAGAGGGCTTTGAATGGGTTTCACCCATGATGAGTGATTTGTCGGTGCCTTCGGTTTGTGATGGTTGTTCATTGAACATTGTGTTTTCCAAGTTACAAATTGTTTTGTTCATAATATGCTCTGTCCTTACCTGTATTTATAAGCTTTTTTAGGCTATTTTAAATTGTTTTGTTTGGGAGTTCATTTGGTTATCAAATGTTGGTATAAGAAGGCAAATTTGCAGTTTTATATGGAACCTTTATCAGAGGTTTGGATTTGCGTGGGCTTTGTGAAGGATGAGTGTTGTTGATTAGTGATGTTTGTGGGAGATCGCTTGGTGATTGGTAGAGGTTTCACGGAGAAGGGTTTTGAAACATCTATTGGGGTTGTTTCGGTAATAACTTTCTGTGTTGCAGTGTATTTGGCTTTTTGTTCTAGGGAGGGGGGAAGGGGCGGGTATCGCGTACTCCTGGATAAACATTACATACTTTTTTGGTACACTTTACTATGACTATTTATAAAACTAATTCTTTCACAATGTGATTTCAGAGATTACTAGAATTTTACTAATATTCCTTCATCCAATATCTCAGCGTTTGAGTATTAAATTATTGTATTTTAATTTGATGAGAAATTTAGAGGTGTCAAGGTTTACCAGGTGCTTATTATTAATACTATTATTCAATGCAGTTCCTAATTAAGCTAATTTATTTATTTCATACTAATGAAGATTTTTGATTACAGAAGATCTTTGAAGTCGTAATACTTTCTAATTAAAAATAAAATTTTAATTTAAAAGTAAGAAGAGCAGACAAGGTAGGAATCATAATGGCTATCGGATTTCTAATAAATTAAATTTTCAGCGGATATTTACTTTTTGAAATTGCAAATATCTTGGAAGCTACAGAGTAAATTTGAAATACAGTTAAATATTGCTGTACTAGATAGTTTTTCAGGGATCATGGCATTTCTGTAATTAAATTATTTTCTAGGTTGTTTCAGGAGGCTGTCATGGAGAGGTTGTTTTGGGAGACTGTATATTGGTGACGGTTTTAATTAGCTTGTTCTAGGTTGGATAAATAATTATCGCTGGTTGTTCTTTTTATGATTTATGATTTATTTAATACGATTGGGTTATTTAGTTATCAAGGATCCTACAGTTGTGCTAGCTACTTATTATTAATTCTGCCATCTTACAGATTCCTGATTGGCATTATTGATGTATTACCTTACATATTTCAGATTAGCTGTTTTTGAAACCAGATTTCATTTGGTCATTTTTTTATTTTTATAAATAAACTTATTTGTATTAGATTAGGGATGGCAAGGACAAGTGACCTTCACATTATATAATTTTTTATTTAGCTATTTTTATAAATAAATCCATTAAATTAACAGATTCACAAAGATTCTATCCGTTGAAGATAAAAAGGTCGTGCCTCCCTCTTCTGCTTTGATACGAGTACTACAATATTTGGTAATTTCTCGATTCGATTTATTTTATTTTAATTTAATTTGAGAACCAAATTAATTTAGTTAATACTAATCATAACATTACATTTATTTTATTCAAGTATAATTTAACTCTTAATAATGACTTTTATTGTAGGAAATTTACTGCAACTTAATTAATTATAAATTTTAATTATAATTATAAATTGTTTTAGGATGCTGTTTGCTTAATATATCCAAAAAAAAAGAAAAATCAAAAATATTTGTATTGTCTTGTGCTAACCGTCTTATATTACATTTCAACTAACAATTTACTAACTGTTGACTACTTAGGTGTCTGAAACCGGGTCAATTTCCATAATAACTAACAAACCTTTCCTGGAGGGAGAGATGGAGGGATACATCTTGTTATATGTAAAAGAGTGTGCGGATGGGCCCGGCGTCAACCGGGAATCTTACTTAGGTTTGGTCGCACATTCCAATCAATCAATCAATCAATTTATTTAATCTTAATAAAAAACTCAATTTTATTAAGCTAATAACTTTAAAAAACATTTATTGATTTTGAGGCGGTACGAAGTTCGCCGGATCAGCTAGTGTAATATAATTTTCTGATTTTTGAATTTAAATAATTGTTCATAAAAGATAAATTATTATTTAAACTATCTGGATGTACTCGAGCATATGGACAATTAATTTAAATTTGTTTTATACTTGTATAGTATATATAAAAAAAAATATTGAATTCTTTTCTGTGATGAAATAAAAAACTACTTTTAGGCCCATCGCACACTTGAGCTATGTTTTTTGACTGATGTGAGCTATGTTTTCATTTATCAGCTTACCGTTTTGGTTTCCAAAACTCCAATAAGAGACACTTTGTATAGGTAAATCTCAGGATCAACACAATCTGTAAAGCAGTATCTTTAACTGTTTTATTTTCAGAAAATGAGCTATGTGAGCTACGTTTTCTATCCGACAGGTGTAAATCAAGAAATTAATAGCGAATTCTTTTACGTTTTTGATGTAAATCAAATTTCCGATAGTTAAAAAGAACACGAAAAAATTGATGTGTTTTTATCGTAGTGTGCCTAAACACGAAAGGGATGCCGAAAACAATAACAAACCATTTTGAAAAAATTTCAAATGACGCGTTTGACATATTTGACAATATTTACGATTGACGCATTATATGTATATAAATATGTGCATGTGGTAGTTAAAATGGAAGTAAAAATCTACATTTCCATTTAAAAAATCGAAAATCAAATTAAATTTTTAATTTTGGCAAGCAAACCCGAAATTCTAATTGCGAATCCACTATATATACAATTGTCCAAGATTTCCAAAGAAGAAGATCTGAATTCTGTTGAAGCTGCGAATGGATCCCTGTTTCTTCACCGAGTTAATGTTAAGCTTACTGAAAATAAAGCAGTGTAATATGCACCTATGATGAAGTTTATAACTTGTAAATGCAGATAAATTAAAAATTACATACCAAATGTTGCTAGCAGCACAGCAGCTTATTACTATTTACTACCAAAGAATTAGGTCAACAATTAATTTAAAATTTTAATCTATGTACGTACATGGTATCCCATTATTATTGTTTTGTTAATAATAATTGAAATAAAATTCTATGTAATATAAAATAACCAAAATATAAACATCAGATCGTTATGAACTCCAAAAAACTTAATCGAAATAAAACATAACTAAAGTTTTATATTTCACATGGGACCTATTAAATGAAAATACTCGTGCAACAACAACAACAACAACAACAAATATTTTCATTTTCATCCGCACCATGGTAAGATTGTTGTTTTTGTATTGTATATATGCTGTAATCGCATAGAAAAGAAAATAACATCTCTTCCAAAAAAAAAAAACATGCAGGGACTAACTACCAACCAAAGAAACCGCACCTCGAACAGAAGCTTAGTCATTTAACAGCCACAGCAAAAGGAAAATTACGTATATATAAGAAAATGAAATGGAACCTCTCTCCATATATACAACTAGTAACCACAAGATAATGTTTATCCTGAGACTCGTGAAAAAATGCACACAGCCACACCGAGATAAAAATGGAAAAGGTGAAAATTTTTTACGTTTTCGCAAAAGACAAAGTAAATTTATTTTTTTGTTTATTCACCATTCTCGGTTTGTTGTAATGGGAAAATTTTATTTATTTACATTATATATTTATTTATATATACATGCTGTTGTATTTTTGGTTGGAATATTTCCAAATAGGTATTATACATATTTTTTTTTTGTTACCTTCGCAATTGTTACCGATTTTCTCAAAATATAACTTTAACTTTTAATTTAACTTTAAAATTACTTGTGCGCTATCTTTATTGATGTGAAATCAAACCACACAACAGCAGTACAACAACAACAACACAAAATGAGACAATATCATTATGCTTATCTTATCAAAGACGAAATACATTATGGAGCTGTATGGTGTATGGTAAATTGGTTGAATATAATTTTTTTTATTTAAGGAATAACGTTTTGGAATGGAATGAGATTGGAATTGTTTTCGTCAGAAAGTTCAACAAATAGATTAGTCGTAAACCTGACTACAATCGCAAAGCTAAAGTGCGCCACATTACTGTTTTTCACTAATTGACTTTATTGTTGGGCTTAGAATCTACTGGGTTCTTCCCACCTTATCGCTGAAATATATGCCTAATATTTTCGTATGACACTTAATTGATCGTCATTGAGATTCTGAGAATAAATATTCCATGTTTTATACATAAGTGTCTTAGAAAAGTCGAATAGGGTATGATGAGAATAAAAGAAATTTGCGTTAACAGAACTCAAAAATCGGTCACCCAAATCACGTCTGGATTTCAAAGACTGAAAGGCATCAAAGGAATACTTAGTGTAATATATAGCGTCTTGTAATGAAATTTTTTATTTGAGTCTACCACAGCTTGCATTAAAATGCTAAAATATTTTTTTCAGTTCCAATATAGATGACGGTTTTTGGAAGGTGTCTTAATGCGTATGTATGTACGCATTAAGACACCTTCCAAAAACCGTCATCTATATTGGAACTGAAAAAAATATTTTAGCATTTTAATGCAAGCTGTGGTAGACTCAAATAAAAAATTTCATTACAAGACGCTCGGGTATTGCACCGTTCACAATTGAACCGGAGAGCAACCGAGGAGTACGAAGCATCATTCCAAAATTATTCATTCTTGTTGGGTGATTCGGCTTATCCTCCCAAGAGTTGGTTAGTGACTCCGTTCAAGGACAACTGCAATTTAACTGAAGAAAATAGAAAATTTAATTATTTGCATTCGGCGACTCGGATTGTGGTAGAAAATGCTTTTGGTTTACTTAAAACCAGATTTCGTCGACTACTTCATTTTACAGAACAGTGATAAACCTTACCGTTGCCAGCACTGTATTAGATAATATTTGTAAGGATGAGCACGATGAGTGGTGTGAAACAGAAGATGAAGATTCGCCACATGATATGTAAAGCGAAAATCAGCCTTAGAAATGATTGGATTATGTAAATAAGACTAAGAAATTTAATTCATTATATTTAAAGTTAAATTCATTTATTAAATTGCATATTAATTGTCTATTAAATAAAATGTATTCTAAAAACTTATTGGTGTTGATGATTTCTTTCTTCCCTGAGCACGTTCCTTTGCTGCCTCCTTTTCTGCAAACATTTTAAATTTATTGACCTTAGTAATTTTTATTTTTTTTTTTTCGAGAAAACCCATTTTTGTGTTTACTGCAGTCTGTCGTCCGGTTTTTCGTGGACGTTTCTGGGTAGGAGATGCACTTCCCATTTCTGATATGCTTGAATCTGGCGGTGTTTCTGGGTATATTTTGATAAATTCGTCAAAATCATCATCACCCGTATCTAGCCCATCAATACCCATATTGTTGGTAGCGACTAATCAATGTTCCGATGGTGCATTTTCAAGCTCATAAATATTGTCCAATAAATTCATAAATGGAGCTACAGGCGGTGCAGCTCCGGTACGATTATTATTTTCAATGGCCTGTTTGTAGGCCATTTTTAAGGATTTTAATTTATTTTTTATGCTACTGAGGTAATGGGCATCCTGTAAATTATGAGATTAGAATAAACAAATCAGAAAAAACTTAATACACATACCGGTAATATTTCTGGAGATAGCATATCTTCTATTAAACTATTGAATATGTACGTGCTTGTTTTGGCTTTGATTATTAAATTCCTCTAATCTATTTCTAACACAAAGAAGCAGCACTCTAGTTTCGACTCCCGTCCATTTTTGTCGTGTAATTCTAGAAGTAAATAGTAAATTATTCATTATTACATATTATCCATTTTTATAAATAGTCGCTTTTATATTTAATTATGAAACATTTTTTGTATTGCTTGTTGCAATTTGAGAATTCATTTTTATTTTTAAATTAAAAGATTTAATCGGCATTCTCAAACTCAACTCTTATCTCTTAATATGGGCATAAAATTTAATTCCATTCTTGAAGGATTGAAATTTACCAAAGTACGACGACTACTACTGAATAAGAGGCCAACTATGATGAAAATGTTTCTTTTGCTATGCCAAATTAGGGACCAAGGCTCTCCCAACTTTTTCACCGGTCGCTTTTCCCGTCCATACTTTACGCCGTCGTCAGCCGATTCGAGGACGTACGTCTATAGGTCCGATTTTATCACCATATACACATTGCGCAGCTCCATGCCAGACTTATACTGGCATGCGGAAGATGGGTCGGCTCATGAGTCTTGCACTCCGACAGGGGGTCATAGATGTGATCCATTTCATCACAGATCGTAATTTGGTGGTGAAAACTCCGTTCGCATCCTGCCTCTATCGGGATTCGAACCTGGTACCTCCCGATCCAAACTCCAAAGCTTTAACCACTGCACCGTTTCGCCGGTTCAGTAGTAGTTTATAGTTTGTAGTAGTTTGTACATACGTTCTCCACCTGCCATTAACATCAATTTATAAAATTCGACCAGTTGTAGGTGGAGACGCAAAATATCCATTTCTTATGTAGTAAATTACTTTATTTTCTGCCGGCTTTGCGTAAATTCAAGTTATACCAACTTATGACATTTTTTACATTTTAAAATGGTGAAATCAATATTTTTTGTGCTGTTGTTTTTTGTGAAGCTCTTGTTTCTCGTCTGTGATATATTGTAATTTTTTCGAATTTTTTAATAACATTTGTGTGCCTTTTATTTTCATTATATGTAGGTAGTGTAAAATAAATTTGGTGTGTCGACTAAACATTAACCATTTGTGAATTTAAAACAATTAAAAACAGATTCAATTTAATTTTTAAAGACAATTGAAATAAATTTTTGAGTGAAAATAAAATTGAGATGAATCTAAAACAAGAAATCTTAAAATTAATCGAACTTTATAAAAGCCATGAGAGTCTTTGGAATATAAGCTCAAAATTTTTTCGGAGGTCAGATATAAAAAATTATGCGTACCGCAAAATCGCTACACAGTTGGGAATAGATGTGGAAGTGGTTAAGAAGAACTACGACTAAATATTTTAGACAAAAGAAGCGCGATCATATGAGGTAATGCATCGAAAACATTAGCTTCCAAGTGAAACGGCTAGTTGATCGTGTGTTTAAAATTAAATAAATAATAAGTTGTGCAAAATAATAAACTTTTGTAAATACAAACGTACTTGTATAGTTGAAAGTTTATAGTTTAGTCAAATGGTAAGCGAAAATATGATCACGATTGGACTTAGTAAACTGCATTAACTGTGTTTTTTTGCTTAGCTAGTGTTTTTTTGTAAAGTGTGCAAATATTTAGTGGAAAGACGAAGCGACGTAACTTTAAATCTAGCAACAGAAAATATTCTGTCCAGTTTCCACTAAATCATAGTACGGAGGTGCAGTATATTAACTGTATAGATGTATGGTCACTAGAAGTGAGTAAGAACTTACATTTGACCTCTGAATTGTGCAATTCACACACTAAGTTCCAATTTATTTAATAGGGCCTTTATTATCGAACTGATTCATCTGGTTTCTATCCAAAGGAGCAACGTTAGACATAGGGCGTTTAACTCGAGCCACATTTTCGAGAAGCTTTACGAATATTTGGATACGCGTACTTACAGTTTGTTGAAACCGTTATCGTTATATATTTTTCTACCTAGTTTAATATAAAAAAAAGGAAATAGTTATTCTGTGATTAACGTAAAATTATTATTGAAAATTTAAATTTATTATTTTTGTTTGTACGATGTATTTTTTTTTGAGTAGTTTAGTAATGTTAAAGTAAATTGTTGTGCATAGTGGCTTGTTAGAAGCAATAATTTTATTTAAGAGCATTTTTTAGTCCGTAGGGTACCAACGACCGCTCTTGGAGTTTCTACAGGTGAGTTTTTACGATTCCATTAATACTAAAAAAAATTGCTTCTTGCATCCAAACCTACATACTTTTCTCATTTTATCTGAACAACAATTTATTTTTATTTGTTTTAATTTATGTAAAGATAATGATTTGCGTATATCAATAAAGATGTTAAAAAATTATTAAGTGATTCCGTTTTCTAAGTTGGTGGTGAATTGATTTGCGAGAATCATGTGTGAATTTGGTTAAGATGCAACACGATAGGTTTTTGTGGCGTCTTATATATGTCAGCAAAGAACCCCCATATGCCGTTGAAGTCTACCCGATTTTTAAAACGTGTTGGCTGACATAGAGGCACGTAACAACCTTTAGAACACGAATTACAACTACCGGCATCTTTCCAGCGACAGATGATCGGTGTAAGAGTACAGGTTTTTTAATTCGCAGCATGAAACTAGCACCACCGTTGGTCAATTTCCATCGATTTCGCCCATGTTATCATCACCATGTGTACCAGAAATTTACTCAACGATATCTACACCAGTTACTGCCACTTCTCCACTTCCCAGCTCATTACGCACCGCATAAATTTAATGAACCAATTATAGTTATGAAAGCTAAACCGGCCTTATTGATTGGACCTAGATCAATTTCTCCGTCATCATCATCATCAACATTCATAGACATTTATTGGCATGATAGAACAGCCACCATATAGTAGCCCAAAATTAAATGCGGCCACTAAACCGATGCATTAACCGGCATAAATATATGATTCAATTTTTTTATTTAGTTATAAGGTCAATGAATTATTATTATGAAATGGAAACATTTTTTTCGTATTTTTTGAATTTTTATTGTAAACTTAAAACGTGTACATATGCACATAATTTTTTTTCATTGTCTGTCGATGGCACCGTCACCGACTACAAATTTTGAAATATTTTATTTGGTCGTATTGGCAACCTTATCGCGTTCGACATATTGTCTTTCGACTGAAGCAAAGTTGTTAACGGGTAAGTACTTTTTATCCCCTTAATTCATAGGATGATTTTCTTTAACCGACAAATCATGAAGAGCACAGTAAATATTATAACAGTAAAAGTTTGATCCAGAGTGAGCAGGAGCATTAATTCTTATATGTTTTCCATCCACTATGCCCAATGTATGTAGAAATTGCCATATTTTATTAAGATCGTGTGCAATCCTATATATCACTTCACTTTATTGAACCCAATAAAGATATAAACATTTATTATTACATCTTTAATTAGATATAATTTAAATTTAATATACTTTTGGTTCGAGCGTAATCCAAATGACTTGAAGAACCTTAGCTTAACCGATCTTTGATATAGTATTATGTGATACTCTAGACATATATTACAAAGAATGGTATGAGTTCACTTGGTGCAATACATCTCAACGTTATAGCGAGTCTGCATTTTTAGCTATTACAAAATGGGTATTAGTATGTTAGACTAACAAAACAGAAAACAATGAATGTACTTAGCAAACTCAAAATGTCTTCGAACTGTCCTTTATGTATGCTTAGTATAGATTTTGTTCTAATAGTGAGACTTGAGTGTTGGGCTTTTTGCTGCTATTTCACTAACCTACTAGATGCACAAAATTAATATTATTGTTGATTGATGTCAATAAAATTTACATTTTATATTTACATCTAGTGTGCTGATAAAACAATAGAAAATGCCCCAACTCTCAAGTCTTGGTTTGCGAAGAAAATTCGTGTACTGAAAATTTTTTTTGGGTTGGTTCACTACCCCGGTCCGAGCTGGGTGAGTGAATTTTCTACTTTTTTTTAGTAGAGATATTGTAAGTAAATGACCTCTTTTTTTGTGGCCCGAAAGGTCTCAAACATTGTGAGTGTCATAGAAAATAATATTTGTCTATAAAAAAGACGAAAATTTACATAAAAAATTTTGATAATCGTACGAGTATAATGATAAATAAATACGAAGGATAACTAAAAGAATTCTCAACGTGGGATATAGGCATTTTTGCAGCGATATTAAGGTTTTCATTTTCATTATATCATCTTTAATAATTATCATTTTTTTATTTTAATTATTATAAACATATTATACTTACTTATTTCTTTATTGAACTATTTTGTATATTAAATTTTTGTTTTCTTAGAATTAGGTTGTTATACACTTGGGCGCAAAAAAATCTCACATTGCTCATTTTTCCACAAAAGTTAAAAAATATCTAAAAAATCCAATATTTGTTAAATTTTTTTTAATGCAGATTCAAAGTCTATTTCAATACTTATCCAGTGGTACCTTTTTTGTATTTGTATGTGGCATCAAACAGATTTTTGGGGGGTAAACATTTGAGGTACACGTTTTTGTGAATTTGTCAGCATGAAAGTTAGGGGTAAAAATCGAATTAAAACATGGAAATAAACAAGAAAAAAACTTATTAATCAGAAGTGTTCCCTCCCTTGGCCCGAATGACAGCTTCCATTCGATGCTGCATTGATTTCACAAAAGTTTTCACAAAACCTTGAGGTATTACAAACCTCCCATTCCTCTACGATCGCCTGTTGCAGCTCCTGAAGACTCGTTGGAGCAACATCTCTGGTTCGAACCCTTCTTTTCAACTCGTCCGATAAATTTTCGTTGGGACTGAGGTCCGGGTTTCGAGCTGGCTACTCCATAACAGGCACATCCACCTCTTGAAGATACTGGTATACTATACCAGTCGTATGCGGTCTCGCATTATCCTGCATAAACAGAAAATTTTCACCAATAAACCCGGCATGAGATACCACGTACTCCTTGAGTATTTATTATTTTATTATTATTATTATTTATTTATTTTTTATTTATTCAAAAATATAACGAATTTTGTGCCGAAAAAACGACAGAAGCAAATTCGCGTAATACATAAAAATACAACATAATCCTAATACAGGGTGGCGCACGAATCGTGCTACAAAAACAAAACGTAATAACTATTTTTCTGTGTGACTAATCTGTTTTTTATTTTTTTTATTTTGCAGATTATTATTTAAATTTACTAAAATGGATGCTTGGAATACCGAAACGAGGATTTGGATAGTGCAGCGCTACCATGCTTTGCAGTCCATCATTTCCGTCCAGAGGGAATTTAGGCGGGAGTTTGGCGGCACTCCTCCGAGTAGATGGACCATTATGAGGTTGGTACGCATGTTTGCTGAATCTGGAAGCATCGCACGTAGACCGTACAATCGAGATCCCTATGTTCGGGTCGAAGCCACAATCGCAGCTGTAGCATCATCAATTCAGGCAAATCCAAGTGTTTCGACTCGAGAGTTATCGGCGCAAATTGGAGTTAGCAGACGGTCATTACAACGGATAATTCATGATGACTTAAACTTGTTTCCGTACAAAATCCAAATTACAAGCAAATTAAAACCTCTGGATTTGCCTATTCGCCTGGAATTTTGCCGGAAAATTATTGAAATGGCCGAAGAAGACAACAACTTCATAAATTGCTTGTTTATGTCTGATGAGGCCCATTTTGATCTAAACGGCAATGTAAACAAGCAAAATTGCCGTATATGGAGTGAAACTAATCCAGAAATACTCCATGAGACGGAACTGCACCCAGAACGAGTGACAGTGTGGTGCGCAGTTTCATCAAGATGCATTGTCGGGCCATACTTCTTTGAAGTAAACGGTGAAACAGTAACTGTAAATGGGGACCGTTATTTAAACATGTTGAAAGATTTTTTTTACCCAGAACTGCGGCGAAGACGTATCCCTTTTAACAGCATTTGGTTCCAGCAAGATGGAGCAACTGCACATATAGCCAGACCGGTTATGGAGGAGCTCCAACGAAAATTTCCAAATAAATTAATATCCAGAAACTCCACTTTCCGCTGGCCCCCAAGGTCACCTGACCTCACTGCACCAGATTTTTTTTTATGGGGTTATGTCAAACAAGAGGTGTTTAAAACGAAACCAAGGAATTTGACTGAATTGAAGCAGTCCATTACAACAATAATTGAGGCGATCCCGACTTCAACCCTTCAGTGCGCAATGAATAATTTTCTGATCAGGTGTCGCACATGCGTGAATGAGCATGGAGGTCATTTACGGTCTATCATTTTCAAAACTAATTAGTTAAATAAAAATAAAATTGAATTA
Source organism: Nephrotoma flavescens (assembly GCA_932526605.1). Taxonomy (NCBI): domain Eukaryota; kingdom Metazoa; phylum Arthropoda; class Insecta; order Diptera; family Tipulidae; genus Nephrotoma; species Nephrotoma flavescens. The sequence goes on from OW052222.1 coordinate 181,788,959, forward strand.
TCTATACAATAAAAAAAAATAAAGCCGATTAGTCACACAGAAAAAAAGTTATTACGTTTTGTTTTTGTAGCACGATTCGTGCGCCACCCTGTATTTACAAAATTAAATGATTTTTGTCTCATCTTTTATCACATTTTATATGACATCGGTATAAAATGTGATAAAAGCTTACAATAAAATGACTAAGATACTACTACTATTACTACTACTTTTACTACCATTACCACTACAACTACTTTTACTACTAAATTTCAACTTCATAACATGTGACTAAATACATCAAGTTTTATGTAATAACCCTGAATAAGAAGGAGATATCAACAGTTTCCATTGTTTAACTTTAGGTAAAAAGGACTTCAAATGAATGTCCTTCCTAATGGTAACGCATTAAAAAAGGTTGGTGCAGTGACCTGAATAGAGCGTCGGAAGTGGTCATTGAAGAATCTTGGGATGTTACAAAGAAATTGCTGGTTACCGCGAAAATTGTAACGAAAATCGCTTCTCATTATTTGTTGACCACTTCGATTAAAAAAAACTCTCAATACCTTATAAACATACAAATGTTTCAACGGCAAAATATTCGTCGTAAAGAATAAATTCCATGATGGTTCAGTTCTTGGTTTCTTTAGATATATTCTCAAAATCATTTTCTGTAGAACATATAAAGGATACAAAGTAGCAGCATAACAACCACCCCAGCACGACAATCCATATTCCAATTTAGCCATAACTAGTGCATGGTAAGCTATTTTTAGAACCGACGGAGGGCAATAGTCACGAGGAAGGTAGAAAATTCTAGCAGTTGATGACAGATACTGGTTGACAGAATTAACATGCGTTTTCCAATTAAGGCAAGTGTCCAAGTGAACACCAAGATATTTAAACGAGTCAACTTGTTCGATATCAAAACACTGAGAGTGGCAACCACTAGACGCACATTCATACCTGCTGTGATTAGTCACCCGCGGCAAAATAGACATATTAAAGCTACCAGATAATTTAAACAACATGAATTTAGTTTTCCGGCTTAAGATCAGGCGATGCTTTTCGAACCATGAGACTAACACTTTTAGATCAGAATTGATCATCGAAATAACGTTGCTGGGAGAATTCCCACAGTAAGCCAGAGCTATGTCATCAGCAAATCCGGTTGAATAACCATGAAGATTCAATTTAAATACGGAGTTTGTATAAATGAGAAACAGCAGAGGGCCTAATACTGAACCCTGGGGAACACCAACGTCAATAAATTTCGGATCGCTTAAATTATCATTAGTCTTAACTCTCACCGATCTACCATCTAAATACGATGCAAACCACGTATTTGCCACTCCCCTAAACCCTATATCATACATAATAGATAGCAGAAGCTTGTGATCAACCATATCAAAGGCTTTAGCTGTATCAATAAATAAAGCACCGCAACTATTACCTTTATTTAAACCAACGTTGATTGTATTTAGAAAATCTAACAAGGCTGATTCGGTACTCATACCATGACGAAAACCATGTTGATGGATACTCAGCACACCCGTTTTATCTAAAAAACTGGAAACCCTATTTTTAACTACCTTTTCAAGAACCTTCAGGATTACTGGCTGCAAGGCAATAGGTCTATAAATTATAGTTGCTGTTTTCAGTCGATCGGGTACAACTCCCATCTCAAAGGAAAGGTTGAAAATGTGTGCAAGAACGGGACTAATATGCCCAGCAATGGCTTTTAATATATAATTACTCAGGCCAACGTTATCAATTGAGTATTTAGGTTCTAAAGCACAAATAATTGAAAAAACTTCATTACTAGATACTGGGGTCATAAAAAACGTTGTCGGACCGAAATCAAAAGGCAAATCGAAACTAGATGACGTGTTGATAGAGTTAAATTTAGCACCTAAATCTTTAGCAACACTAGATTTCCTTAAGGTACCGTTGAGAATTCATACCTCTTGATCGACAGCCAGTATTGGCTCGTGTAATGAATACAAAATCTGTCTTCGCCTCTAATGATATGCCTCCCCAGAACCATACGAGACCGCCATACGAGACACGTTTTTCAATGCAACATTATGCATATCACTCTCCTTGTCTTTTGTATATTCTTCCGCGTCCATCGATTCCATCTAAACACATCCTGCTCTCGTCAGAGGACAGGACTGTTCTTAATTTTTTTTCTGCGGTCAATCTCGGCTCGTTTGCTGGTCTGTGTGCAGTCAGTTAGTGTTGCCAGTTGTACTTCTTTTGGAAGTGGAGTACTTCTTTATTGTTATCAAATTTCAAGTGCACTCTTTTTCTAGAATTTGTAAAAAACTACACAAATGTACTTCTTTTAGTTATTAAATCAATTTTCATAAAAAAATTTGAATATGCGAGCATTGTATATACAAATTCAAATATTTCTGTACTCTATTTCCTTTTCTTTGCTTATTTTTTGCTTTACAGCTTCAGAAGCTACTTTTGTGTTTCACACAGTTCAACACGCTCAAAGCTTAATTCTGCAAATTGCACTAGCACATTACTTGGCACGATATTTTCTGATTCGAAAATTGTATCAGATTTTTCCTGCGGACGAACGAAGTGTTCAAAAATAATAAGAAACGTGCTAGGAAATGAAGCCTAAAATATAATTATTTTAGATATTTTAAAGAACAACCTCCTTTACTCAGTTGCAACTGATGCATCCAACATAGGAAACATAAAAAGGGAAACATTTTCGTAGTTCGTTATTTTTTAAAAGATGCCGGCATTCAATCAAAGCTGCTATATTTATTCGATAGTCCATCTGAAACTTTAAATCAAATAGCTTCGTGTTTGATATCAAAATTAGAAGTCGCAGGTTTAAATCCTAAAAATATTATCTGTTTTTGTTGGGATAATGCTAACGTAAATTTCGGGCACAAGCAAAGTATTTATGTCGAACTTCAAAAAATTAACTGTGATATAATTCAAATGGGTTGTCTCTGCCATATGCTAAACAATTCTGTGAAAAAAGCATCCACGCGTATTAAATAAATGATTTTGAAGTTATCATCCCCAAAATTTTTAATGAATTTAGTTGCCACACTAACCGAAAACAGACATTATTGGGGTTTACTACATTTTGTGATTTGGAATACTCTGAAATGCTTTGTCATATTTCAACGAGATGGTTGTCACTTGTACCGGCTTTGGATCGATTGTATAAAAATTTTCAACCTATTTAAATCATATTTTAATTCCAAATCAAATGTTCCTGTTGTAGTACTAGATTTCTTAAATAATGATTTAGCAGAAGCATATTTAGGTTTAGTTTCACACGTAGGTACAAAAATTCAAAATGCAATTTTAAAATTGGAACAGAACGGATCTGTTTTAATTGAATTATTTGACCTTATGAAAAATCTTAGAAATAACCTTAAAAGCTTATGTTGAAGAAAATTTCTATGGCCTCATTTCAATACAATTATTAGATAAGACCGATAATGCGACAGAGAAAGGTTTATTTCCCAAAAGAGCTAAAGCCTTTGTAGAGGCGATAATAGAATATATAGAAAACCGGTTTAATAAACGAAAATAAGTTAGAGCACCTATCCGTACTAAAATTAGAAAAAACCCGCTTTTGATGAATTTAAAATAATTATAGATATTTATAAAATTCAAAATATAGACATTGACGGTTTGTTTGACGAGATTGTTTATCTGAAAGAAAATCTGCCACCAGCAACTCTAAACTTTGAAACTAAATGAACGTCTATTTTTCAAACCCGTTCTTCGCCAAATTTGGAAAAAAGTATACAATTTGTATTTGCAATTCCACATTCCAATGCAATTAGTGAGAGAATATTTAGCCTAATGTTTCAGGCCTGGAGAAAAGAAAGAAACCGCCTTACGGTGGAAAATATAGAAGTAGAAATATTAATTAAACAAAATTTTGAGAATACGATGATGGTGTTTCGCTGCTATTGATACGTAATTTGCTTATTTCCTTATTTTTCACAATAAAAACAGCTTTTAGTTTACGAATGTTTTCGCCATATACTTCGACTTAAATTGTCTTCATCAGTGGCATAATCTAATTTAATTGAGTACAAAATTTGTTAAAAACCGTTATGTGTAAAATTATGGAAAAAACCAAACTTAAGAAAAAAACACTACCTTAAAATTATGTACATTGGGTTAAAAAATATATGAATTAAAATTAAAATCATAGTTATTGTAAAACACTATACAACATAAAGAAAAACTATTAGTTTAAAATCAAGCAAATTGTAATTATTATGTCACTGGAACTGCACTTACACTATGAACTTGCACAATTTATTTTGGGTGATATTTTGACCCACACAATATTTAACAAAAATATAATTTAACATTTTAAAAGATGTATGTCGACTGTTTAAAAAATTTTTATGTTGTCCAAAAAGGTTGTTTTGGTACAAGGTATCTATGTATCCGTTTATATATTATCGGCTGTTGTATATAAAAGGTATTTATACTTAAAAAACTGGACCAATCAGATGTTAACATATCTAACAACAGATTGAGCTTGTCTATGTATAAAATTTATATAACAACTATATTATGAGTGCAGTAAAGTGACACAATAGAATAATTAAAATTGTTGTTGAACAATGAAATGAACAAAGATTGATATGCGAGAATTGAATATATTCATCAAAAGCTGTTTTTATTGTGAAAAATAAGGAAATAAGTAAACAAAATTTTAGCATGACAAGCAAAGAAATTTTCAAATATGTGAGCAAGAAACCAGATTTATTAAGAAAAAAAATCCAGCGACTGTATTTTAATTAATTGGTAATTTAATCAATTTTAATTAATGAATTTTTGTATATAAATTATGATTTTACGTGATAGAAATGAATTTGTGATATTTGCTATACTTTTTTTTTTTTACCGGACAAGTGGTGCAGTGGTTAAAGCTTCGGCACTTGGACCGGGAGGTACTGGGTTCGAATCCCATCAGAGGCTAGATGCAAATCGAATTTTCATCATCGATACAATCGGTGATGTTAATAAACACAACTAAGACCCTCTGATGGAGTGCAGAATCCAGCGCCGACCCACCGTTCATGTCAATGTACAGGTTGACATGGAGCTTGCAATGTGCAGGTGGTATACTGTAGTTGTGTGAGTAGGTGAATAGGTGAATGGGTTAATGATGTAGCATGAATGCGTGGTATCACAATGGGCCAAAAATGGCCTAAGTGTCAACCACTGAAACCTAACCTGCTATACTTTTTATTTTAAATTGATTTACTTGAATATGGTGTAACGTATGTTGAAAATACATTGAAATAAGTAAAATATTTTTTTTTGCAATTTTGGAAATAATATGGCTTTTATTCGAAGAGTTTTTGAATCTTTCTACCATCCTATCTGTGGTTATTTTTTTCCAAAAAATGTACTTCTTTTGACAAAAAAAAATCTGGCAACCCCAAGTCAGATTAACATCTCGAGTAACTTCACGAACTTCATGGAGCCGCCGTCCCAGTTGAACCACATTCATACGGCGATTTCGCAACGAAGTTGTTACAAGAAAGCGGTCATCACGCTGTGCTGTAGCACGAGGTCGGCCAGATCATTGTCGCCGTCTGAAGCCACCAGTTTCCTCGTAACAAGAGAACTACTCCAGCGTCAACTTAAGTAAACGCGTGGATATCGCGAATCGCAGTATTATGCTCGAGTATACTAATTTTTGGTGAACCTGTGCCTTTTTCCGTGTTGAAGCCATGTGATTTTATGGGTATACATAATTATAATTTCGAAAATATGACGATTTATGATGGGTGTTACAATAAAAACATAATATGAAAAATCGGCGAAATGAGCCATAGTGTGGTTAAAAAAAAAAAAAAAAAACAAAAAAAAAACCGGCCGGGGGTCATCCCAAGATTAAATTCTGTGCCAAGTATGATTGTGGACTAACTGGCCATTAATTATTGTGCTAAAATTAACTTATGTTAAAACTTTAAGATATTCATAGTTCTCTGTGGTGTCTAATTACCAAAATACATAAATAGTAATAATAAAGTGAAATAAACGAAAATACCAAGTTTAATAAAAAGAATGGTGGCAGCATCCTATACATAAAATGAGATTGTTTGACTCATAAGTTATAAACAGTGAATTTACGAAAAAAAAAATACATAATACAACAACAAAGTTAATTACAACCGTGCCGATACAACATTTAAATGTATGTCGAAACCGGCAGTATGACAAATCGCATCTGGTGTTTTGGATAGTATACAGTCAATTCCGATGATCATCGCCTTCATTCGACTAAGGTCAAATTTTGATTACTTATAAGTTTTTGTCTAATTTTATATATTAACCCTTTACTATAGTTAACCTTAATTTTAATATAAATAACTACTTAAGAAAAAATATAGTCCGGACTTTCCTCTGATATTTTTTTGATTTAATTTAGTTAAGATTTTAAGTTGAGTTTTTTTTTGTAAACTTATCGGTTGGGTCAATTAGTTTATTAAGTTAAAATTTCTTGTTACGCTATTCAATTTTGAGTGAAATATAAAGCATGTTATCAGAAATTGGTAGCAAAAATTTATTCTTGCGATGTTTGATAAATGTTCATTTCTAATTGGTTAGCCTGCGAATTTTTCACGTCTCGGTTTGCTTGTTATTTTTTTGAAGTTTTGGAGATTTGTTGATAAAATTTGTTGATATACGCACACAACAAATAGAAGTAAAAACAACACTAAAACCAATAATAAATACAAGAAAAATATTAAATAGAAGTGGAAGAGGAGGAGCCAGATTTCATTATAATTTAAAATTTGATTTTTTATTTTGTTTAGTGTGGATATTAAAGAAATAAGCCCATTTTTTATAATGCACCATTTTTTACTTCAATCTTGAGATAAATGTGGTGCATTTATTATTGAATTAAACTTATGGACTATTTTCCTTTTAAGTATATAAACAATTTTATTTCTAATAAAACAAGAAACGATAGAAAAGTCTACAAGGTTAATAATTATGGACTTGTTACTGTAAAGCTACTACAAATTTCAATTTTATTTTTCGTTTACACATTGTTTCGTTTTTCTTCACGAATTTTTTCTTTATTTATACACAATACCATGATACAGTCGACCGAAAATTGTGTATGTGTTCCAACAATATGGCTTGTAGAATTACATTCGTGTTGGTTTCGATATAACACAAAAAAAATGATTAAGTGAAAGTGTGAAAATACTGTTGATGTTGGGTAGAAGGTAAGTTACGTGCAGAATTGGCGATCCATTGCTTTTCTCGCGGTATATTCACGTTCGGTGCATACTTTTGAAACTCCCACGACCTCCCGCGAGCTTTAACCGGTTACCAATTACCGCTCAGAAGTCCCTGCACCAATATTCTGTTAACGGCCCGTCGAAATTCGCCAGATTAACTTAAATAACCTATGACGATCCTTTACACTCTGCCACACTCGAAGAACGAAGAATTTCGGCTCAAATTTAGTTGTAGAGCTACTTCACTTTGGTGCTGCCTCGCAAAAATTAGTGCAACCACTTGTGCGGCTACCTCTGGTGTGGTATCCATTTCTTTGCTCCGGTTGAAGACGTAATCAATAGAGGATCGTTCAGGCTAAGCGTTGATATGCGAATGATCACAATTCCGTGGGAGACATTTCATGGCATGCTATTGTATTGATCTTGTTGAATTATTTTAGAATTTAATTCGAAAGTCTGCTATATGCAATTTGACAAAAAATCACTTTGTTGGCATGGTACAAGTACAAAAAGGTACCTCTGGATTGAAATAGACTTTGGATCTACATTTAAAAAAATTAAACATAGTATTGTATTTTTTTTTGTTGATATTTTTGAACTTTTGTGGAAAATTGAGCAATGTGCGATTTCTTTTTCTCTTTTCTTGATCGCTCGTGTAGTTTAGTAGGGTGATAGGGTAGTACATAAAATTTTCTTTATGTCCATTTAAACGAATTTTTGTTATTTCATTTGCTAATATTTTTACCATTATAATTTTATTGTAATTTCAATTTTCTAGTTTTGTTTTTGCCTTTATTTGAATTTTTCTTTCTCTTTAATTTTGCTCGATTCGTTTATACTATGAAAAACTAAGACATTTTATGAGAATGAATAGGTAAATTCGATTACAGTTTCTATCATGGTAAGTTGATCCATGCCCGTATCCGCTAATGCTCTAAATAAATAGATGAACGCATTTTTCAGTAACGAACAGTACTATACACAACAGTACGAACTAAACACAAGTACGTGGAAATAATTAATTGAGTTTTGACAATAGTAATTCTGTACATTTTAGGTTCAAAATAATCATGCGCCATATTATTGGTTTAAAAGATTAAGAGTAACTTATAATGAGCACCGCAGTGCCAACCATATGTCAGGATTGTACAATCGTCCAGCCCTTCCTTCGGAAATGGTTCTTTATGTTGTTTCCTTATGTTTTGAGTTGGTAATAACGGTAAACTATGGTGAGCACCCAGTACCAGCCGTATGTTAGGATTGGCACAATCTTCCTGCATCACTATGGCCCTATATAAATTTATATGAAAATCGGCTATAACCTCTACAACCTTACTGGGCCGGAAATAGCAATTAATGTTTTAGCATCATACGTAATTTAGTGATTGCTGGCCACATGGCCAGTATCAGCCTTGTCTTTCTGAGATTCCCACCTTCCAACAAAAAAAAGACCTGTTCCTTGATATTCAAGTTGGCTGTTTGCTCAAATTCGAACAAAAGACTAGAGTTAGCCACTTTGTCAACAATCACTCTGCCATAGACAATCTCAAAATATACCTTGCAATTTCCGGACCATGTAGTTATTAAATGTTATATTCGAAACCTACGGCTGGCATTGGGGAGCTTACCATACTTTACCCTCATTATTACCAACTCAAAACATAAAGTACCATTTCCAGCTTAGCAAGTTCTTAAGAGATAAAATTATAATTAAATAAAAAAATTCGTTGATCCAAAGAATTTTTTTTAATTAAAAAAATAAAAAGTAAATCTGTTATTTATACATAAAACCTCAATCAGAGAAAAGATACATATTCCCCATTAGGGGGAATATGTATCTTTTCTCTGAACCCCCAAAACTATTTTTGGCTATCTTTTACGTTTATATTCTGAAATATCCACTAAACTTTCACACAAACTTAAAAATTCCGTTTAGGTCTATATTGATTTACATTTCAGACATACATAACTCAAAGAAAATAAAAAATAAAAATTCTTAAAAAATTATTTTATTTTAATCCTGCTATACTGTAGGTGCTTTATAAATTTGAGAATCTATATGTACATCAACCCATTCAATTAAGCAAAGAAAACGAAAAAAAATAATCTAATCCAAGTAAAATATCTTCGTAGTTTTGAAAAATTTAAAAATGAACAAAAAAGTTACTTCAACAACAAACTTTCTAATCTTTAAAGAATAAAATGAAAATAAAAAACTTTGTTGAAAAACGGAACAAGTGTTAGGGAAATAAATGATTTTTTGGATGTGGATAAGATTTTGCTACCCAGTTGCTAGTACATTTTTTGAACATTAGTCTTATATTCTAATACTACATGGATATTATTCAAACCACTAAATTTAATCTCCTTCAATGTTCTGAAATCCTTAAAGTTCAAATTAAAAAGTTTTCATTTCTTATTCATCGCTACGACTGGTATATAGCTTATTTCCGTGAAAATTGATTCTGAATGCTTTCCAAGCTTTTGTTGATTTTACGTTTAATTTTCTGTGTTGAAACAACTTTCAAGTGGTATAGTTGATTTATGTAATATAACAGTATTTCACATCTATTTTCCCTCCTTGCATGTTTAAACATAAAAAATAAAAGCTTTATGTCTGCATACGGAAAACGGGAAAAGTAACTGCTAAACTTATGTATTTTGAAAATATATCGTTGTCAACAGTAATTCGTATCAAAAATTTCAGTTCACTATTCGTTTTAATAAAAAAATATTTAATCTACATATGTATGTACTTATATATACTTACACAATACTCGTACGTTATGATATAATAAAATCAAACTGCAATCGAAAATTTAAAGGAAGTAGCAGAAAACATAATTTTATAATAAATTTATTGAAATTATTGTAAACCATAAATAATTTAACATATGGAGAATGTTCAGCATTCAAATTATCATACAATATTTAAATGGAAACCAATTCAATATTTCAGGGTAATTGAAAACCTGATGAAAAGTTTTTGGCGAAAACGAAACACAACTTTAGTCCAGCACCTGTTACCAGTACGTGTTACTATACCGATACTAACTAACAAATGCTTCACCAAACACCGGACCTGGGTTTACAAAAATTATTTATAAAATTTTGGCCGAGCTTTCATCTCACAAAAAAGCGCAAAACACAAAATAGCGATGGCAATACTAAACTAGCACGACAGTTTTTTATCCCGGGATATTACTGTCAGCCCAAAAAAATTTACCATTCCAATTTAAGCGACGACATAATAACTAAAGTTTTTCCATTCCAGGATTTCTGTCACCCACTAATATCATTTTAATATCTTGTAAAAAAATTGAAGCGGTGAATATGTTGTGGCCAACATAAGCCAAACTAGTCGGGTATCTTTTACTACGAATGTATACAACACCACAAATCATTTTTAATGTAATAAACTAAATATTCCGGAATATCTGGTAAAATTGATTTCTGATTAAAAAATCATTATTCCTCCTTAAATTTCTGAAAACCAACGTCAGAATCTTTTAACTCTCTGTCGTTTTTTGTAAATGGAAAACAATTCAAAATCATTGGAAACATTTAAAAAGATTTAATGGGCGCTGCCACTTACGGCACAGAGATTTTCAACTAAGTTCACAAGGATCTCCTAACTAATGAAAAGGTTTATGTATGAAGTTTGACTCCGTATAGTCAATCCGAATGGACTATAGAGATGCCGATTTTTGGTGAAATAATTTTTTTTTTCACATTTCGTTAATTTCGGTAAAATTTAAAAATTTGATTTAAACAAATTTTATTTGAAACTTAATTTACAATCTGTTTGTTTCTAGTAGTTTTTCGCAAATGCTATATGTTTTACAAAATATTTGAAAAACTTTTATAAGAAAGTGCCACTTCCAATTAACCGATTTCAGATAAACATTACTGGAACTTCCCAATTTGTAAAAACCACCTAATTTTGAAGTTTTATACGGATCAATAAACCCGTCTGGGCTGTACAGAGGCCGAATCTAAGTTAAAAAAACATTTTATGGCAAAAATCGTAATTTTTTTCGTCATTGTTCGTTTTTTTGAAAACTGACCTGGACCGATATTATTGAAAAATAAATTTAGAATTGTTTAGTTATGACTGAGTTTTTTTTTAAATGATATAAATTTTTCAAAAAGAAACTCTTGTGGAAGCAGCCACTTCCGGTGGGCTAATTACGGCCAAATATTACTGAAACCTCCCAATTTGCAGAAAAGTTTAATAACAAAGATTGAAGAGAAGAACCCAATCCCTTTGGACTGAACAGAGTCTAAATTTATGTTGAAAAATAGCATTCTCTCAAAAATGATTTGAACCAATATTGTTGCAAAATTAATCTAGGATCTTTTACTTAATAAACACATTTTTATTAATCACTTGTTTTTTGTTCCGCAGAATATTTTGAATGTCTTTCAAAAAGTTTAAAAAATCATCACTCGATCGATTTCGACTTGTTAGGTCATCATCAGGAGTATCTACTGATTTGTATTAGTAAAAATTTTTGTTATATAATAGAAAAAAGCAAAATATAATAAAAGAAGGAGAGAAGAAAAAATAAGCAATAAAAATTAATCTACGGATCGCGCAGGTAGGCGATGAGTCATATGTAGGTTGAGTAACAAAATTCAAGGTATATTATTGCGTACGTGAGAATAGAAAAGGGCGGGGTCTGTAATTGGTGAGAACCGGATTTCTCTTTGTTCGTTAAGGATATTTTGGTTAAGAAATATTGATTTTCGAATTTCGTAAGATTCTAAGGTATCTGAACGTCTGCCTTTGGGTTGTATATGTAATATGTCTAAATTGTTCAAGCTAGCTGTATGATTTTCTGAAGTTAAATGGTTATGGAAAGTTGATTGATTGCAACCAGATAAATGTTCCTTAGCTCTAACTCCAAAATTGCGCCCAGTCTGACCAATATAGGAGAAACTACAATCATTGCAATTGATCCTATAGACACCAGATTTGGAAAGGCGATCAACTCTAGGTTTATTGTTAAAAATCATTTTCTTTATTGTGTTATTATTATAAAAATGCGAGATAAGGCTTATCCATTTAACCGTAGAGGTAATAGTGGTTCGTCTGATTTCCAATTTCATCCACGTTTTAAGAACTTGTCCTCAGTCGTTTTCCGTGATACAGAGGTGCAAATGCTTAGTAACGGAGTGAATTATGCCCCTACGCCAAACAAAATCGACCTTCGATCATTCGAAAATCTGGCTGTAGATGCCGAAACAGCCTTATTTGGCCAGATAACCCAAATAAAATCAGTGTGTGCGTTACAAATAAAGAAAGGTATTGATAACTCTTCTTCTCCGATAAACTCATCTTCTTCTGCTGCTTCTGATACTAACCTCAAAGTGATTGGTGCGATAAAGAAAAAACTACGTGACCATGACCTTATAGCGTGTAAGGCGGATAAAGGCAATACAATTACCGTGCTCACAAAATTCGATTACTGCAATAAAATTTCTGATTTTATTACAGAAAGTAAAGCAATAGAGCTTGGCAGAGATCCAACTAAGTCTTTTAAGACTTCGGTTAGTAAGTGTATCAACCAATGCCAGAAGTTATTTGATGGAACTGGTTGGAAGTACTCTGTCATGAATCCATCTGCCCCGATCCTTTATGGTTTACCAAAAATCCATAAGGAAGGCATTCCGATTAGACCAATAGTAGCGTATTGCAATGCTCCTGCCTACAAGCTATGTAAGGGTTTCATAAATTTTTTCAATTGTCATACTAATTTCTTTTCGGTTTATTCGGTTAAGAACTCGGTAGAATTGATTAACAAAATTCAAGACGTCGATATTCCGTTACATTCAAAACTAGTTTCATTTGACGTTGCCAGTCTTTTCACTTCTATTCCAATTAATACTTTGTCCCAAATAGTTTGTAATTACTTAGATAGGGATGTTGTAGATGAGAGCTTACGTCGTGAACTGAAGTTAGTTTTTGAGACTTGTATTAAACAAAATTATTTCTGTTTTGATAATACATATTTCAAATTCGCTGATGGTCTACCCATGGGCTCCCCTCTGTCACCTTTGTTGGCTGAAATTTTCATGAATTTCTTCGAACAAATGATCTTATCAAATAACAATCCTTATTTTCGTCATATAATCTTTTGGTATAGATATGTTGATGACATATTATGTCTATGGAATGGAACTGATAGACTGTTAGACTCTTTCCTTACTTGGTTAAATTCTCAGTATCCCACCATTGATTTTACGTTAGAAAAAGAAGAAAATAAATGTATTAATTTTCTAGATATAACAATAACCAGGATTAATTCTACTTTAGAATTCAAAATTTATCGGAAACCCACGTATACAGACGCTGTTATCCCTAGTTCTTCAAACCATCCCCATAATATTAAAATGTTAGCTTTCCACTCACTCATAGATAGACTAATAAACATCCCTCTGTCAAATTCAAATTATAACACTGAGCTTAACATAATTCTTCAAATAGCAACGAATAACGGATATGCAACTAGGACTATATTAAAGTTATTAAATAAAAAGCTAAAGCGTAAAACTCCGGGTATTTATCCACCGGATAGTCCAACGCGGGAAAATTGGCGTCGCTTAGAGTATATAGGAAAAACGAGCCAACGGATTATACCAATCTCATCATTATTATACCAATATTAGTTTTGCTTTTTATAATAATAACACAATAAAGAAAATGATTTTTAACAATAAACCAAGAGTTGATCGCCTTTCCAAATCTGGTGTCTATAGGATCAATTGCAATGATTGTAGTTTCTCCTATATTGGTCAGACTGGGCGCAATTTTGGAGTTAGAGCTAAGGAACATTTATCTGGTTGCAATCAATCAACTTTCCATAACCATTTAACTTCAGAAAATCATACAGCTAGCTTGAACAATTTAGACATATTACATATACAACCCAAAGGCAGACGTTTAGATACCTTAGAATCTTACGAAATTCGAAAATCAATATTTCTTAACCAAAATATCCTTAACGAACAAAGAGAAATCCGGTTCTCACCAATTACAGACCCCGCCCTTTTCTATTCTCACGTACGCAATAATATACCTTGAATTTTGTTACTCAACCTACATATGACTCATCGCCTACCTGCGCGATCCGTAGATTAATTTTTATTGCTTATTTTTTCTTCTCTCCTTCTTTTATTATATTTTGCTTTTTTCTATTATATAACAAAAATTTTTACTAATACAAATCAGTAGATACTCCTGATGATGACCTAACAAGTCGAAATCGATCGAGTGATTTTATAAACTTTTTGAAAGACATTCAAAATATTCTGCGGAACAAAAAACAAGTGATTAATAAAAATGTGTTTATTAAGTATAAGTGTGTTTCGCCAAGTGCCTACGGCAAATAGCGTTAAAAGTAGGATATTTTAGTTATAATAGTCGTTTTTCCTATGGAAGCCGCCTATGGAAGCCTCCACTTGCAATGTATCGATTTTGGGCCAAAATCAGTGGTATTTCCAAATTTTGAGAAAAGCTTAACTATGAAATTTCATTCCGATTTTTCGAGGTCGAATTTCAGTTGAAAATTTTTCTTTTTTGTCAAAAATTGTCTTTTCTGCTTAAATTTTGGAAAACTGATCTGAACCGGTATTGTTGCCAAATTAATTCCGAATTTTTAGCTGTTAGTAGTTTCACTTCTTTGTTTAGGCTTTAATCCATAAAAATAAAATAATACTGTATAGAATAAGTTACACCTTTTTATTTATTAAAAAAATTTAGTTTTTAGATGCCTGGTTATGATGAGCTATTGTTACAATACTTCAAAATCCCAAATTGAATAGGATGATTTGTCAATTTTCTTTAGCTGTGTTACGACTTTTATAGTCATAACAATCAATCTTGGTGGTCTTATTCTATGACAAATTTGACATATAACGTACAGCACTGCCACCTGTTTACGAACACGTGGTACTGTTGCTGTACTAAAATATTTTTTGTTCATTCCGTAGTTCCACACTTTGATTCTTTGGTCGTGATTCTTTCCTCGTTCCCTTCCCCTTCACCTACAAACTAATTTTTTGGCGGGGAAATTCTTGATTCTTTTTTCAGCAAAAATTGTTTTTGATTCAACTGATTCTCGCACAACAACAAAAATAAATTTTTCAAGGACACCTTGTTTATTTGTCGTTTTTGGGTTAATTTTAGCTTAATTTACACTTCGAGTGCAAAAAATATATTTTTCAACCAAGGAAGCAGTTTTCGCAGCAAATAATAAACATTTTGTACAATACGAATAAAACAAAAAACATAATTTTACGCACATATATAAAAAAAGAAACGCGCAAAGAAATCAAATGTGGACGGCGATTAATATTTTAAAATCATTGAATCACGACGAAAGAGTTAAAGTGTGGCGAGGCTCATTGGGACATGTAAATTGATACAAACGAAAGACAGAGAAGAAAAAAGATTTTTCTAGAGTGTATTGTCGTGCGTTATTATGTGGTGCGAGAATTTTTTTTGAGGAGAGTCTCGTTTTTCATGTGAGAGCGAACAGTTGAGCTTTATTTTGTTTATGTAAATAGAGTTCGATTTTTTTTTGGTGCAGATGCCATATTTAGTTTGTGTAATATAATTGATAATAAAATAAATTTTTTTAGTACCTATATTGTATTGAGGCTGCGTGCCATACTCAAGGTAAATTGCAATTTTAGTAAATTTTTTGGTAAATTGAAATACTGTACTAAAAAGCTGGGTAAATTATTAATATGTTGTTGTTGTTATATTTTGACATTCATTCCACATAGACAGATGTTTCCAAAAAAATTACAAAATACAAAAAAATATTACTAATTCAATAATATTAACAAAATAATACTAACAAAATAATATTTAAACATTAAATAGGTATAATTAATAATAACAGTAATACGAGTAACTAAAATATGGAGCAAAATATGCAGAATATAGAGAAACCAAAAAAAAATTATTCGGAACGATGTATGTAGTTTTTTTGCCATTATATTTACCCAGATTAAGTTTAATTTATTTTAGGGACATTGGAGGAAGAAAAAATGTTAGTCAAAGCGAGAATATTATGGGATAAGCTATTTCAGTCGAAAAACTGCAACCCGCGCCAGTGTTGGCAGTAAGAAGATCAGCTATTTCTTAGGTTATGTATTTTATGTGTTAAACATTTTATTTTGTTACAGGAAAGTTATAATGGAATCAAAATTAAACAAAAATTTAAAAAATGTGACACAAAAATGGCAGAATATTTTAAAAAAGTATAAGGTAAATTTTGTAACCCATTCAAAATAATCCATAATATATAAATTCATTCTAATTCCAGAGAATGACTCAACCTCAATCTGGCGTTTCGACTGAGGACGGGGAATTACTTCCTACGCAGTGGAAATTGTTTAATGAACTCCACGAGTTTTTAAAAACCAGGCATGGTATAAATCCAACATATATAATTGACCAGGATGTATGTAATAGTGCTGGGCCATCCCGCTCATCGAATAGTTCAGCTAGTATGAGCAGTAATTCTATGGAGGATGTTATGGAGGTCAATTCTGACTCCACAGACAATGATACCGACCACTTTTTGCCCGAAAAAAGAATTAAAAAAAACAGTAAACAAGATTCAATGATGCAAATCTTGAAAGAAACATCGGAGGACGTACGCAAAAGCGTACGAAATATTGAGAAGCTGGTTGAATTTGCAACCATTCAAATGTTTCCAGATGCACAGTTTCCCGAACTGGAATAAAACGATAAATCCGAAAACCAAAACAAGACTAAATGAAATGTGTATGTGATAATTACAATGAAATACCCTTATTAATTTTAATATAAAACTAAACACTAAACTAAAAATGAAATATGTGATAATTATAATGAAATACGTTTTTTTAAATAAATGAATTACTTGTATTTATTTTTCTATTATTTAATTTACATGCGAGAACATAATTCATTCCGAAACTGAATCGCATCTCTATGATCTCTGAGACCACTTGAGACATTTTCCGTAGGCACGATTTCCGTCGAATCAAAGTCGGTAAAATCCCCCGCTGCTAAACAAATATTATGCATGACGCAGCATGCACACACCACTTGTACACATCTTTTCACCTGTAGCTCTAACGTTTTGAAGAAAATTGCTCGCCATCTTGACTTCATCATGCCAAATGTCTGCTCGATTGTGATACGCGCCTTCGAATGAGCATGATTAAAGCGTGTTTGTGCTTCAGTCATTTGGTAACCTTTGTACGGTGTTAAAATGCAGATTGGATTTACCATACATTTATATCCTGCATCACCCAATAAAAAATAACCTTCTGGTGGAAATTGAGCCGATCTATATAATTGGCTATTCACCAATACTCGCTGATCATGCACCGACCCCGGATAACCACAACACATATTGAATATTTTATATTCCGCATCGCAAACCGCTTGCAGTTGGATGGAATAGTCCAATTTTCTGTTTATGTACTGATCTCTTTGGTTGGGGGGGCATTTGATTTTTATGTGGCACCCATCGATTGCCCCTACGGCTTTTCTAAAAATTTCGGAGCGAGCTTTATTGGCAAACTTAATTCCAATGTCATCTAATGCTGTTAATGCAGGCGGCTTTTGAACTACGTCTTTTGCCAGTGTTTCGAAAATATTCAAATATTTATGAATAATATTTTTGATAGTGCTCTTTGGCATTATCATGGCCTTAGACACTACTCTGTAGCTCGTACCGCAGGCCAACCAAAACAAAAAAACTATAACCTCAATTTCTATGCTCCAACCGTAAAGTTTTTCCGGAATTATTTCAACCAATTTTCGGAAAGATTCTGGAATTATTCTAATATTTTCCTTGGTTTCTTTTAAATCGCCATTCAAAATAGCTATTATAAGTGGTGGTTTGTAGTTGATGCACCTAGTTCGTTTCGGCTAAAAATTAAAAACAAAATTATTTTAATGTTTATTAATATCCTAAATTCATACCGCGATGAAATTACCTGTCTGGTACTGATTTCCAACAAAATTGAGTCGTATAAAGTTAAATATTTATTTGTCAACTTTGCGACTTCTTTACACATCAACAAAATTAGTGTTAATTTATATTTTGCCTCAGAATTATTAATTTGATCCATTTTTTAACTCTCAAGAAGTTTAATTAAAGAAAATTGTAAACAAATCATCTTTTGACGTTTCTTTTGTTACCTACGAGCCCGTGATTTTAACCCTCCAGACCAGCATATTTACCTTAAGTTTGGCACGATTGAAAAGGTAAATTTGTACTAAAATTATAATTTACCAAATTTTGCGATTTACCTTGAGTATGGCACGCAGCCTGAGTAAGAAAAAATTAATAAATTTTTGATTTGAAGATCGTAAGAATAGGTATGTTGAGAATTTTTTTTTTTTTTGAATAGTCCCATTTCCTTTTCGTGATAAAATTTAAAGAATATTTTTGGCGTTATATAAATTTTGGATAGTGATAACTTGTTGTATTATGTAAAAATAAAGAACAATATATCGAAAATAAAAGTGGTGGTTGGGAAGATTTAACGTATGACAAGTTTTGTGTTTTAAAAGAGGGAAGCCAGTGCTCAAGACATTTTCTTCGACCTACCTGTAAAGTATTTTAATTAATCAATTTAGTCGTGTGTTGTGCTAGATGAGCCGAGTAAGGACATAATTAATTAGAGGCCAATGAGCGCTGAATGTGCACCGCAAATCCAACGTGGACGGCACCACAACATACGGGGGGCCACTCAATTTTCGAATCAAGCGAAGGACGCCCAACGGTTGTTATCGATTATCAAACGAGAAAGTAAAAATTACGTCGTTACCGTTTATTGAAAGGGTGGTCAATTGAGATCATTTAAACCATTTAATCATTCACATAACGGTATTGGTGGAGACAACGCGGTGACCGAACAAGGTCCACTTGCGCTATTTGCGGTTAGCGAGACCGCTCCCAACGTTTTGTTTTGCTGGCCGATCAATGCCAAACTTATAATCAAGGTGAAGAACGCCCACCTAAATCTATTGACTGGTGGCCAGCTGAGGCCATACTATTTGGGCGTACTATTCGGATACCGGCGGTTGAGCCGCAACGGTGGAACGGGTTATCGGCAGGATCGAGCCGCAACGGTCCGGGCAACGGTACCTGTGACATGACGACACAAGGTCGCAACAACCAATATTATTAATTTTATTAAGGTACATTTTTTTTTTATTTTTTTTTTTTATATATTTTTCAAATTTTCATTTTTCTTACGTATTTAAATATTTCAATTATTTTTTTTGTTAAAAAAATTTTCAAATCTCGCTTAAAAAGAAATTGTAATGGAGCGCCGAATAACGGTTGCGTGTCGCGTGCTCGGTGCGCATTGGTCTCGCCCCAAAATTTTTTTGTGTGTTGGTGGTTTATTTTAGTTTTTTTTATTGTTGTTCTCTTACGGGTTTTTTATTGCTAACTTTGTCGGGTTGGGTATGATGTGAGGGGAGACTCTAATTCTGTGTCGTTGGCGTGTTGTTAGCGGTCCCTTGGTGTCCGCATCCGATTTCGGAACCAACGCTTGCACCGTTTGAGTTCGGACGGATGCGCGCACCAAGGCGCACCCCTTTTTCCGTCATAATTATTTTTTTTGTTCGTTCCTCAAGTTCCGGCCGACGAATTTCGGCGGAACAATCGGGTTATTATTATTATTTTTTTTATTTGCGTTTATATTTTTTTTTTAAGTTTCTGTACACGGTGTAAGCCAATACACCCAGCAAGCCTCAAACCCCACGTCCCATTGCACTTCTCCTTGAGTTGCTTGGTATTAGTGTAATCTGCAGGATGGCAGTAGCCATCTTGTAACAGCTGGTAAACAAAATAATAAAATTTGTTGAGATAAATAAAATCTGGATTTATAAACAAAATCCACTCAACACAATCATAAAAAAATGGTATCAAAACAAAATCTATAGTTTTAGCTGGTTATCAAATTATTTAAACCGTAGCCGTATGCTACTAATTACAATTGCAATTGTGTTTTAAATGATTGAGTTTTTGGTTGGTTATCGCAATATTTAGTAATTTAAACGACGATCAAACAACAACAACTAACAAAAAAGAAACAAATACCTCCCCGTTTCTTCACTGCAGTTTTGTGAAAAAGGCTGTAGGAATAGATCCGGCATTATCCGGCACATATGTTGTTTGTAACTGGCGCTAATAAAAAACTATAGTAATTATGAAAAATTGAGACCTCGAGACTTTTACAAATTTACAATTCGCTATATCGCTGAAGTCAAAAAATTGGTTATTAAAAAACCTGTGTGTGTGTCAATGTGTGCGTGGTGTCGTGCAGACTATATGTTGTTGGTTCTTTACGACTCAGACAGATTGACTAATCTAGATTGGAGTGAGATGGTACTGTGTTTTGGTCGAAATCGGTACACCAGAACTAAAAGCTTCCGCAGGAGCTTCGTTGTTCTTTGCAAATATTTTGAAAAGTATATCATTATGAAAAAATTACTAAAAACTAAAAGATTCGAAATTAAATTTGCAACAATGATGATTTTTGAAAATGACGATTATTGACATAAAGTTGTTTTTCACCTTAAATTCGACATCAGGTTCAGTACAGGCGGATTAATTGATCAAAGTCAAATTTCTTACTTTAGCTTTTTCTATAAATTTTGAAGTACCAGTGATGGTTGGCCGAAATTCGGTTTACCGGAAGTGATAGCTTACATAGGAGCTTCGTAATGTGTAATATCATAGTGGGACAATTTTGGGACGAGAGAAGTACATTTGTTAGATCAGCTAATCTCCTAACACATAATTTTAATTAATAGAAAAAAATAGGTGTTTGTTTTTACTCAGCAGGCCGAGTCTATATCCAATTCTCGACGCATACAGATACATACTCGTCTAGTATCTTCTCTATCGTTTTCTTTTTAATTGTAAATATATTCATATATTCCCAACCATAGTGAATTAAATTAAATTGCGTTAATAAAGGTTTGCGGTTTCGTATAGTCTCTTTAAAATGCTGTATGATCTTCTTACGTCAAAGTTTAAAATATTTGAAATGAATTGAAACCTTTATTGAGATTAAAGCCTGGGTCTACCTTAAAATCGGTAACAGGATTTCTTGAACGCATTAGCGTGAATTGGCAACATAAGTACCACCTTGCTAGCAGGTCAAGCTAATTTTATTTCTCTACCCAAATTATCATTGCAGCACTGCCGGCGAGATCACAAATTATTCTATTAGTCAATTCAGCGCGAAGCCATAAGTTATAGATGCAACCAATATAAGCTATCGTATCGTACGCAATTGTTTCAAAACGTTACTCATTTGAATCAAAAATTAAAATATTTAATATTTTTTATAATTGATTATTATATTTGTTATTTATTTATTACATTTATTATAGCTAGTTGTCAATTTTATTTTTCCCTGAAAAATATTCAATTTAATATTTTTGGCCACGGCTAGAATCGATTACGGGTCTTCAAGTATCATATATATCTATACATATACCACTCTGTTTAGGGCGAACTTTAGTGCCATGGTTTGACACAACGGTAGCTGATCTGTCAGAAAAGTAGCTGTTAAATGTGGAATAAAGATTGGACTGTCCATTCGTCTCAAGTCCTTGTTTATAGTAGGCCACCACAGATAATCAACAAACCAGCTACCTCCAGAAATACTCCTAAGACAAACGTTCGCTCTGACTCCTTTACTATGTTGACGATTTGCAACCATAGTGTTCTGTGAACCCGAACAGTTTCTCGCTATGTGTCTTCCGCTATATTCTGGAATATTTCAAGAATCTGTCGGTGATAAATTTCTCAAGTAATTTACATAAGGCCGACAGCAGCTTGATTGGTCTCTATGCTTTGAGATCGGTGTGGTCTCTATCACCACTATTTTTATGATTATTTCTTTGCCGTTTTTACAACATTTTGTGAAAAATCAATTATTCAGATAAGCATCCAGTAAGCTAGTAATACTTGATCCAATTATTGCCCAACAAATTTTTATTACCTCGACTTTGTTTTTTCGTAGACAAGATGGGGATCGTTCCTTCAATGTTATAGTGTTCGACCAGTTGTCTTTCCAGCATGTTGTGGCCTGACCACCGCAGTTTGTGCTAAGTACACCAATGTTTTTAAGTTTCTGTGTGCTGAATTTGTACACGAAGTTTCACGGTTCTGCCTAACCATGTTCCGTAATGAAGTGCTCTCAGCTGCTTTGTCTTGTGTAATTAATGCTTTTTATTACGGTATGACCCGTAGCTATGTACACTAGTATCTTTAATGGTATGATCTTTTCACCACCACGGCTGTTTTAATGGTTATCACTACCACGCGAACATTTGTCGCAGGTACTAGTTATAATCCACCTTATTCTGTCAATATCTTCATCAAATGATACATTTATTTGGTTGGCTATCAATTGCCCTTTTATTCACAGCAGACCGGAGAAACTATCCCAGTTGGGCGTACGTCATTGCGTTCCTGGGAATCTTATTGCTTATCTCACCTGTGTATGATGAGGAAGGCGCCTTAGCAGTGGACATTATTGTTCTGTTATCACTTGTGGTTCGGTTTTCTTTCACTGACCAAATGTTAACTGTTCTCAACAGTCCACCCGTTACTATTTTCTAAAGTGATATATGAGTCCCTGTTATGACTTTATATACTTGGTCCCCCAAAAATTTTGTAGTTTGTTTGCATATGTCATTGTATGTTTGGTATCAATTTACCTATTTTTTCGCATACACAATACCAGTAGAGGTACTGTGATATTTTGAACACATTTGAGGATGCCAATTTCTGTTTGTGAATTATCATCGCATCGTCTCCTGCCGACGTTGCAATGTCACCTACTCTACTTCTTGCCGCATACAGTTCTTGCATACAAAGAAAAGCCATTATTATGGTGTTCTAAACATTGCCTGATCTCGTGTCCGACCACTTTAGCATTTTGCATATTTAGTCGTATAATCCTAAAATTGCAGATGACCTAGTTGGCATGAATTGCCTTTCTCATCATTACGTCCAATGCCATTTTATATGCGGTAAACATTTTACTCTGTGCTGAGCTATTAAATGCTTTTTAACCATTTTAGCAGCAGACTCACTTAGGTGTATTTAGCTTATTTGGACAGACCTACTAGTAATTAACAGAACCACAGCACTGTCCACATATTCGATCTTTCTTGTTGCAAAATTTTGCAATGTGCTCAAATATATGACATTTGGAGCATATAATTTTGCACTCTGCATGAGGACCAACCAATATATTCTACGTTTTTTGTATTAACATATTTTGTGGGGCTGATGTCAATATTTAATGAACTAATTGATCGTGGCATCACTTGATCCTCTTTTGAAACTGTATTTTAAATTTTAATTTTTTATTGTTGCACTGTTCTGATTGACAATCGACACCTTAAGATACTCAATTGAAACATTTCTATCTACGTGTAGATATGATAATGCTAGGTAACTTCTTCGCTGGTAGCGTTGCAACCAAACCAGCTTCCGACAAGTTGTCGTTATTTAGAAAGAATATGAAGCCTGCGAATTTAGCGTTTTCGATCAGTACTAATTTTTCACGGACGTCGCTAACAATTTTTATTACAATATTGATTTCTTTTGGGTATTTTATTTTGCGCAAATTATTCCTTACTTACTGCTTCGGTTTTTTTGTTTTGATTACAGGTTTGATTGTCGTTTTCTTGCGACTAGTATTTTCTAGCTCAGGGATATTGTGTGGCAAGCATACAGCATCACGTATTGGGCCCAAGCACTCAAAACTCTTGTTTCTCCAAATATGTGTCCAAAATAAAATGTGTTGTGAAATAAAATGTGTTGTGTATTTATCAGAGACATTTTTAATACAATATAGCACTGCTTCTAGCAGCCACCAGATGCCGCACCGTTATTCAACTTAGCGAAGACAAGACCCAAGTTAGCTTAGACTTAAAACTGTTGTCTAGTTGACGGCAGCTTTATTCAGCACGGCCGCCATTTTGATCAAAAAGTGCGCTGAAACTAGCTTATTATCACTACTAATGTGGAGAGTGTTTCATTATATATTTCTGCGGTAGTGTGCCTTGCCTCGTCATCGCTTTTAGTACGTACTCGTGATTGCATCTCCTTAGTTGTAAATGGAGACCCTGGCTCGAAGGTCATTTTACCTCATCTCTAACTATGTTTATTAAGAAGAAGAGACATACAACACTTACGCAAAATTATGTAAAAGATGAATGAGATTTTTGCTTGCATTTTGCAAATACATTTGGCATATGCATTTGGCAAATGACCGCAACATAAACAACTAAACGTGGAAAGCCTTTGAGTAGTGTATAATATATTGCACCTGATCCCACTGCTTCTTAAAATAAGAAAACGGAATCTGGACTAATTGACGCACTTCGATTAAATTTGGTTAGTCATTTACCAATACATGACCAAATCCATACTGCTTCAAGACGTAATATCAAAACGGCAGTAATCATTGCATTCTGAAATATCATTTTAGTCTGATTTTGTGAAATGTGATTTATAAAAACGAAGCGGTTATATTTTTTAAATTGTACCTCTATAATTTTAAGAACGAACATAATAATTTAACGACTGTGAAGTTTCCGACAAAAGTATAAATAACAAAATATGGCGGACCACAAATTTTGTGGAAATAACAAAAATCCTCATGTAACATCATCGTATGAGAATTGTGATAATTTTTGTTTGTCCAAGAAGGATTAAGCGACCTACGCTTAATACAGTAAACGATTTATTTTAGTTTTGCAAAATTGATCAAATTTGGGATCAATAACCATTTGGGATCAACATCATCGTAGGAAAATAGCGAAGATTTTTATTTGCCTAGAAAATTTTAATCTGACCAATCCGATACAGTAAATGCTTAAATTCCATTTATTTATTTGGATAATTTTTTATTTGCACCTGCATTGCATTTACACCTTCGTTGTTGAAAATCTCTATGAGCTGGCCAATCCTCGATAAAGTGAAGGCCTATATTCCATTTATTTTAGTTTTGCAAAAATTGATCAAATTCGGAGTCTATAATAAATAGGTCTACATTTTATTTTTGTTCAAAAAGTTTAAGCTAACTATATGTATTAACGAAGCCTCTTTTTACGAAAAGCCTCTGTTTACGAAAAAAAATCGATTTATGAATTTTGCATTAATGCTGTTGCATTTCGAATTTTTTACATTATTACAAATTTCATAGAGGAGTCCTTTAAAATCCGCTGTTTGTGTCTAGGTTTCGTTTTCCCTCAATTTAATGCAAAAGGATTTATATTCAGAAAAAATAATTTTTCCAGTCTTTTGTCAAAAACTTTGACCAAAAGGGTTAATTGGAAGTCAAGGCTATTTTCCGCTTTACTGAAATCTCTGAATGGTTTCAATAATGACAGGGAACACATTGTCTGGTGCGCATACGAACCGAAATATTTTATGCATTTAGATCAGCTTAGCCTAACAGAACATAAGGTCAAAATATATACATTTTACATAGGTACAATTTATATTCTAAACTCCTGTTTTTAAAATTTCACTCGTATATTGGAACTAAATTCTACAAATCACGAAAATTAATTTTAAACCAAACTTTAATCCTCTGCCCCAGTTCCAATTTTGATGCGGAAGCTTTACTCTATAGTCTATACTCTATATACTTAAATCGGAATATAATTTTCACTTTTTAGCAAACAAAATAAAGATAAAATGCATTAATTTGTTTTCCAACAATGAAATGTTTCCCAAACAACATAAAATTACTGTACAGCACCAGAAAAAAATGTGAAAATGGAATAAAATTTATGAATGTAAGTATCGTATATTGCTCTTTGGATTATCATAAAAAAGTTATCATAAAACATAAAATACACACAGCATATTTTTGCCTCCTCCGTTTCGTTGGTATCTGTAGCTTTATGTGTGTGTAAGTGTTCTATGTGTGTGACAACTATGAGCAGAGTATACAGCTGTGTAACACGATATTTTCAGTTTCAGTTATTTAACTACGTGTACATCCTCTCCTATCCGAGTATTTAGGTGCAGTGGGAAAAGCATCGCCAGAATCAAAGCATAATAATAGCACAAAAATGGTTATATTAATGAACGCAAAAAAATTATATGACAACAACAACACACATTTCGAAATGTATCTGCTTTTCCGTTTTTTGAAAGCTTTTGATTTATATTACAGTTGGATGCGTCAATGAATGTAATTGAGATATTTTTTTGTTATATATACATACAGAACAATGGAGGAGCAACGAAAACAAATCGCTTCAAGAAATATATTGTTGTGTTATCAGGAAAATAAAATATACATATACCAAGAGTTTATATTATTTTGGTTCACACCCCGTAGCATCATTGTTTTCAATTTCACATTTGAGTTATTTCCAATAGTTCTTTTCTATTCTATATGGATTTCACTTTAATATATCAGGACTCGTTTACTCGTACATTCGTAACATATTTCCTAGTAATATTGCTCAGTTAGAATTATCATTGTTAGAGTACGGTTTAGGGTTACTGGAATTATTCTGGAAAATTTTGTTACACAATTCTTCACGTAGTTATGTCTATTGAGTACCTCATTATAACGGGTGATTTTTTTGTGGTTAGGATTTTCATGCATTAGTATTTGACAGATCACGCGGGATTTCAGACAAGGTGTCAAAGAGAAAGATGCTCAGTATGCTTTGACATTTTATAATGAATAGACTTACTAACGAGCCACAACGCCGAATTTTCAGTGAATGGGCCCTAGAAAAGTTGGCAGAAAATCCGCTTTTTTATCGACAAATTTTGTTCAGCGATGAGGCTCATTTCTGGTTGAATGGCTACGTAAATAAGCAAAATTGCCGCATTTGGAGTGAAGAGCAACCAGAAGCCGTTCAAGAACTGCCCATGCATCCCGAAAAATGCACTGTTTGGTGTGGTTTGTACGCTGGTGGAATCATTGGACCGTATTTTTTCAAAGATGCTGTTGGACGCAACGTTACGGTGAATGGCGATCGCTATCGTTCGATGCTAACAAACTTTTTGTTGCCAAAAATGGAAGAACTGAACTTAGTTGACATGTGGTTTCAACAAGATGGCGCTACATGCCACACAGCTCGCGATTCTATGGCCATTTTGAGGGAAAACTTCGGAGAACAATTCATCTCAAGAAATGGCCCGGT
The DNA here is from genome assembly GCA_932526605.1 of Nephrotoma flavescens. Classification (NCBI taxonomy): domain Eukaryota; kingdom Metazoa; phylum Arthropoda; class Insecta; order Diptera; family Tipulidae; genus Nephrotoma; species Nephrotoma flavescens. Next base: position 181,816,442 of record OW052222.1, read on the forward strand.
AAGTTGGCCACCAAGATCATGCGATTTGACGCCTTTAGACTATTTTTTGTGGGGCTACGTCAAGTCTAAAGTCTACAGAAATAAGCCAGCAACTATTCCAGTTTTGGAAGACAACATTTCCGAAGAAATTCGGGCTATTCCGGCCGAAATGCTCGAAAAAGTTGCCCAAAATTGGACTTTCCGAATGGACCACCTAAGACGCAGCCGCGGTCAACATTTAAATAAAATTATCTTCAAAACGTAAATGTCATGGACCAATCTAACGTTTCAAATAAAGAACCGATGAGATTTTGCAAATTTTATGCGTTTTTTTTTAAAAAAAAGTTCTCAAGCTCTTAAAAAATCACCCGTTATAAGTAAATAAAAGAGGTGCTGGAAAAATTACCGAATTTTTACCGATCCCACTTTACATTTTAACTATACTATGTGATCAAAAGGCAAAACTGCTTATTTCGATTTGTAACCAAGAGAGCTCTAAGATAGCGAAAATGCTGGTTAAAAAAGTCTGTACTAAAAGAAATAAGCATTTAAGCATTTTTGATTTGTATTTTTCTAAACGTAATACATAGAAGAATTATAAGAAACAGGTAGCTAATAATTTTCGTACTAATTAACCTTGAAATTTCATAAAAATGCGACTAAGCAGTTTTGCTAATTTAAATTTTTTGTTTTATTTGTGCTTAATTAGTTAAGTATTTTTTCAAAATGTTTTTGGTAATGTTTGCAAGCCACAAGTCGAGTTATTATGTTTTGCCTAATTTAATTTTTTCATGAAAAGTAAATTAAGTTACAATATTCAATTTTGTAACAAACTAAAAAACATTTAAAATTATCGAAAATTCATAGGTGCAAATTTAATTGAATGAACTAATGCCGGGTACCTCGAACAAAAGAACATCCAGTTCATAAAGGTTACAATATATTTTTTGATATTGGTAATTTGGTTGGTTGATATAGATAATCCAAACTCCGGTTTCAATTTTCCAATTTTTTATCCTTTCACGTATTGATAACTTGGTTGATGACAAAGAATTTCTAACATACCGGCCGCCTTCAATCGGTTGATTCAATTTACCGGTAATCGACATACTTTATGGATTGCACGTTTTGTAATTCCCGAAGCTGTCTTTATGGTGACGACTCTCGTGTTATAGTCTGGTCCTGGATGCAGTTCGACAATTCTTCCCAATAGCCACTTTGATGGGGGTGTATTGTTGTCCTTAATTACGACAACATCTTCAACCTTGGTATTGTCTTGGGTTTTATGCCATTTATTTCGTTCAGACGTTTGTGTAAGCTGGCAGGTTTCGAGATCGGTGTAGCGTTATATCGATGAATCGTAGTATGTAGGCTAATACTCGGAGTATCTTATTGTAGTTTGAATATTTGTTAATGATTTCATGAAGTAGATTTGGTTGGATAGCGCAGATAGTTAGCGAAATTTTTCGCATTTCTTCATTAGTAGATGAATGATTTATGTTATTATTGGGCCAATGCTCAGGTGTGTTTAACCATTTTGGACCGTACCACCATAAGGCAAATTCTTCTAATTTATCTGGGTTGATTCCTCTTGATGCACAATCAGCTGGGTTATCTTGACTGGGAATATGCCTTCATTGCGCTCGATTCATATTTGTAAGAATTTCCGCAGTCTTGTTGCCGACGAACGTGTTCCATTTTGACGGGTGTGACGAAAGCCAATCTAAGACGATGGTGGTCTGTCCAGGCCACCACCTCTTTAATATCTGTGTAGTGCTTTTCTGACCATTGAGATAAGCCGGGATAAAAGAACCGCACCGGACAGTTCCAATCGAGGAATCGATATTTGTTTAATTGGTGCCACCTTAGATTTTGCTGAAGGAAGCTTGATAACAAAGTCCCCATTTGGTTTGATTATTTGGACGTACATTACTGCTGAATAAGCAAACTTTGATCCATCGGAGAATCCATGCAGAATTATCTGACTATCTGAACTTGTCTCTAGATATCTCATTAATTTAATGCGTTCGATTGTACTCAATAATAATTTGTTCCGCGTAACGATTATAGGTGTGAGCCATTCTAGTGGGTCAAATAAGCGACTTGCTTTCGATAAGATTCCTCTCTTCGTGATGATTGGTTGATTGCTCAGATCGATCTTAAATTGGAAGCAGTCTGTATTAGGATTCCAGTGTAGTCCCAATACCTTTGTAGTTTCCGTTTCGTTGATCTCGAGAAGATTTGATTCGGTCTCAATGAGGTTCAGCACACCACTTCCGTAAGTGAAATCCTGAATTGGAAAGGATTAGGTGGATTTCATCTTTCAATTTAACTGCCTCTTCGATAGTATCTGCTCCGGTCATTAAATCGTCGACATAGATTTCATTTTTAATGTGGTTGCATGCTTCAGGTAGTTGCGGTTCTAGTATTTATTCGCTGCCTCGTTCAGTAGGTGGCAGTTTAGAGCTCGTGGGTGGTAAACGGAATGTTGGGTGACTCTCGCCATATTATCCTTTGGTATCTTGTGTCCCTTGATGATATGCGGACTTGTCGATACATTTTCTCAATATCGGCTGTTATAGCAATTCTATACTTTCTGAAACGACAAATTATTTGATACAGAGATGCTTGAATTGTTGGTCCGACTGCGAGGCAATCATTTAAAGATACTCACACTGGTAGTTTTACAAGAGCCATCGAACACTACTCTCAACTTGGTCGTAACGCTAGTGGTTTTTAACATGCCATGATGTGGTAAATAGTATCCCGATTTTCGCGATTGGTCTTCCGTTATCGCCTTCATGTGTCCCAGTCGAACGTATTCAGCCTTAAACTCTTTGTACATGGAAGCAAACTGTTGGTCCCGTTCGAAGCGCCTTTCAATCGAATGTAGTCGATGCAGGGCGGATTTGAAGGAGCATCCTAATGCAGTCGGGGCAATTTTGAACGGTAACCTTACTTCAAATTGACCGGTTTTGGTAATTACACAGGTTTCGGTAAAATGTTGTTCACGGAATTTTTCTTCTAGTGACATGTGGCTTCCAGTGTCTTCAGTTGATTCAAGTTCCCAGAACTTGCGTAATAGTTGGTCAATAGTGTCAATTGGAGTTCGAAGATTTGCGGTAATAGCTTGTCTCGTCTGGTTTTCGGTATATCCTCCGGCAGCTACCCAACCGAATATGGTGTTTTGCAAGGTTAGTCTGCTGTACGTGGTTTTTCCATCAGTGATTATCTCGAAAAACACATCAGATCCAATGATGATGTCGATCTCTCTGCCCTTGTAAAAGTTAGGATCTGCTAGTTCATATTTGTTGAAATAATTGAGGTCGATACAAGTGGATAAAGGTGGCTTTTTTGCAGTTAGTTTTTGGAGCACTAGCGCATCGAATTGAATATTTGGTTTTGCCTTGTTCCACGGTGTAATGTTTAAGCGAACTGCCCCTTTCGTGTATCCAGTGGTTGTGGCTCCGATGCCTGATACTGTAAATTTCGCATTGGTTCGAGTCAATTGACGTCTTTGAGTGCAACGTTCGGTTATGAACGATCCTTGTGATCCTGAATGCTCGGCACCATTGCTTTTGGTTCTTCTCATTTGATACATTGACTAACGCCGTGGGTAGTAGACAACATCCGTAGCTGGTTTTAGTGATGCAGCTAAGTAATTTTGATTCGATTGGTTTGGGAGGTGGAAATGTTTCGGTAGAATTTCTAGCTATTAATGAATCGTCGTGAATCAGCGAATAATGTTTGCGATTACACTTTCTGCATTTGAATCTTGATTGGCAACTGTAAACGTTGCGGTTGTTGTTCAGGCAGTTAAAGCAACGGTTTTGTTTAATCAACACTGCCTTTCTATCGGTTACTGATATTTCCTTGACACTAGCACACTCAAATAGCTTGTGCTCTCCACCACATATTGAGCATACTTGATTTTTGGTTATTTCACTTGCCACTACATGACTTCTAATATGTGCCTTGACATTCGTTGGCTGAGGTTGAGAACGTTTGGTTTGACATTTTAGAGATTCTAGTACATCGATCCTTCTTGCGAGAAAATCAAAAAACTGTTTTAAACTTGGTACATCGCTATCTGCAGACGCTTGTGCTCATAAATTGTTCGTCTCGTTAACCAGCATGCTGAGTAGAATGTGAATTAACCAGTGGTCTCTGGTTTCTCCTTCTGGTCCTAATGCCTTGAGTCCTCGTATTGTTTCGTCCGACATGTCTAGCAGTGCTCTAACGTTCATGCGGTTTGGTGTTGTTACTGCTGGCTGCTGCATGAACGCATGGATCGTGTGCTTTTTGCGGTCGTATCTCTCTCTCAATTTTCCCAATGCCTCGATATAATTGGCATCGGTGATGCTGAGATGTTTCAGTAAATTAGCTGCTACTCCTTTTAACGACAACTTCAGGTACTACAATTTTTATGACGGCGTTAATCTTGTGTTGTCATGCACTGTCGAACAATATTGTTCGTGCAATGACTGCCACTCGGTGTAGCTGCCAGAGAATTGTGGAACATTTAATTTTGGCAACTTCACATCAGTATGGTGTCCCGTCATGGAATCATCGATAAATGTGTTGTTTAGCGAAGCTGATGATTCGACCTTTTTTCGTAAAGCAAGATTTAACCCTGCTGCGGCTTTATAATAGTTTTCTTCGAAGTCTTGGTCTATCTCCTCACTGTTATTTTGATAAAAGGAATGAACTTCTTTGCTTATCAGGAATGAACTTCTTTGCTTTGACCAAAAGATCTCGTTTCTTACCTTCAATAATTTGTACCGGACAGGTGGTGTCACACTTTTAGATCCTCACGAGATAACGGAATTAACACCCTGTCGATAAATATTAAGCACTTTAAAATTTGAATCCCGACTTACCGTAATCATTACTCTCAGTATTGTTCATTCTCCACATAGACTATTCTTTTAAAAATCCCGAAATGTTAAAAAATGTATCCATTGATATTTCGGTTACGCAATAATTTGCATTCACGGACTGAACAAAATTAAACCAATCACAGGGATGATGAATACTATCCGTTGTCTTCTTTTTTCCCTTTCGATTAATATATGTGTACTGTATCGCACTCCATACGGGTGTGGCCAGGAATGACAAATTTATGATCAATTGTTTCTAAATGCGGAATAATTTGCATTGGTACTTGGAATATTATGGTGAGAACTAATTTTTATTTTGTTCTGTACAAGAAATGCTGTACAATATTATATGTCTAACATCACTTGATATATTCGAAAAGTGTTCGAAAAAGTTCGTTCCCGCCTCTGTTCCCATCGGCTTCATGCCACATTATGTTGCGGGCTTGATTTAGGTGAGCATCGTGTAACGTTAAATTGAACGTCCAGGGTTGACGCTTGTAGAAACTAATTATAACGATATGACATTCATCTCGCTATAAATCGACGGATTGGTTTACAACGTCTTGTTGTGTTACTTGCCTATGCCATGCCATCTTGGTTATGCCATACAACATGTTGGATTTTTTTTTTCTGTGTCTTTGTACATCTGTATCTGGTAAATACTCTCAATATGAGATGTACAGTTTCTCTACGCATACGAATGTGCATACCAATTAAACATTTTATTTAAAAACAATAGTCAGATGATACGGCATTCAGACTCCAAAATTTGATCGAAAAACTTAGGATTGTGCACACATACAGTGATACAGTAACATAATTTGATTCGAATCAAAATAAATAAAAAAATAAACTGAAGCACAATAGTTTGAACAAAACGAAGTATACAAAACAAAAGAAAGAAAAAACACAAATTCTAAGTTGTCTAGCAATTTCGAGGCCCGCTTAGTCGGTGGTTTTTTAGTCGAAACCAGTGAGAGTCCGAAGCCGTATTGATGCAACTGTGTGAATCAAATACTACACAAGAAGAAACAAGAATTCCATAACGTGCGGACTTTGGATTGGTGTGTGAATTTGGTTAATTATAATTTGGAAGAAAGATGTGTTGGTGCTCGATAGGGTGCCAGAGAAAAAAAATATTTGGATTCTGAGAATTGCTTGGAATCCTGCGAGGTGCCTGAGTATAAAACAAAAATGTAATTCCCAGTGTAATTAAAACCGTTTAATTTGGTGTTTTTTTTGGTACCAGAGCACATGGTATGGGAGTACATTAACGGTTAGCCTAAGACCAGTGGGCGGTTATGTATATATTATATAATAAATATGACACACAATTTTTATGTGTTGTTACATGTTACAAAATTTCTCGTTATTTTTTTTCTTTTCTGTGTGTATAGGATAAATTTAAATTTATTTTTGCTTACTAATTTTTTTCCGTTCTTGTTAATAATTATTTTGATAGCTAATTTAATTACTACCTCCTTGTGTGTTTGAATAATAGTTTTCATTGTGTTTGAAAATAACGTCAACTTTTGTGTAAATTTCGTCGCGAAATTAAATTTTGATTTTTAGATAACAGGACTAGCAAGACCAGATGGAAAGTACTTTCTTTTGTATTTAAATTAAAAAAAAAATTGAATCGAATTTTGAATTAAAAAAATATATATTTTAGTCTTAGTTTTCAGCTATGAATTTTCTTTAAATTTAAATACATTAAACCGCTAATTTATATACAAATTTAATTTTGTTCTATTCATTATTATTATTTGTTTTATTGCATTCTTAGTTTGGGTTATTTTGATTTCATTGGAATTTCTTTTGTTTCTTCTCTTTGTCGTATTCATGTAATGTATTTAGGTTTATATTTTGAATGGGACATAGCCAGTGCAACGGTGGAAACATTTAATAAATTATCATGACCTATCGTGTTTAGCTAATTTTGTTTTTGTTTTTTTTTGTATTACATTCTTATTAACATTACTACTATTATTTTTATTTTCATTTTTATCTCGACAGTTAAACTAGATCCCGAGCTGTTCCCGATTATTTGATTCTACGTAGCGGTGTGGTTGTGATCGTCTTATACCACTATAGATCATTCAAGCACAACGTTACATGTCACATTATGTTGTGAGCCTTATGTAGGTGAGCATCGTGTAGAAACTAATTGATGTGCATTACAGCTTTGTAGGTAAACACTGCTGTAAGTCAAACGTGTATGTTTTAACTGCGAGGCCGTATAATAAAGTTGGTTAGCTCTCTTGCTCTCATATGCGGTATCTGCACGTTTCAATTGCTTTGTCTTCTCTTTCTGAAATTTTGGTTTTACGTCTTCATTTTCCGAAGGTTTTGCATTTCAAGCAATTCACATTTATGGCATCGATCAAGTTGAGGTTTTTAAATTTTAAATTTCACGTCTTAAATAATTCTGTATATTTTCTAAGAGACACAGGGTTGTGATATTTTTGAGTGTACAGTTTGTACATTATGGATATACTAAGGCCACTTTGCAGATATTTTTGATGTGTATGACGCCGAGTATAGTGACTCTCGTAATGCGGAAAGCTTTTGTGTTCCAACACCCCGTTGCATTTTTCTTGTGAAATTTTATTTGCCGGAGCGTGACGTTCGCGTGTATTGGTTGGTAATATGTATTATGCTTGCCTTCCAATTTTTTCTGTAGTACAGTTTTAATAAATCCATTTGTTTCATTGGGAACGCGGTTTGGGTTTCGGTTATTATTACTGAAAGTAACTCGGAACGGTGCAGTTTCGATGATACTAGTTTATTGCTCTAGCTTTGGCTCGTCAGATTTGGGTGGGTGTAGGTAGCACAGACTATCGCCTCAACCAAAAAAGTCATGTAGATCTCATCCTCATGCAACAAAAGTAATTAATTAACGATTCATTTTAACAAAATTGGCCAGAATTATTCATGAATACTTAAATATAATAGTAGTAATTAAATTTTAAATCTATCTGTGAGAGTTTTAATTTTGGTTATTTTATCAAATACCACGAACAAAAATTTATGTAACTGCAATATTCATAACAACAAAAAAATTCATTAAACACAGTACTATTTGTATAAAAAATTTTACGGTTCTAAATTAAGATGCATTAAAAAATTTAATAGTAATATTTAAATTAAATTTGCAATATTATTAACCGAAAAAATAACAAAAGGATAAATTATTAATAAACCTAACATGAATGTTTCATGCAACGGGGTAGTGATATCCCAACAGGTGAGACGCCAATTCACAAAATAATAATTCTATTGAAGACTTCAGTTACTCATTCGGATTGTATGGAGATCGATAAAAAACGAACGGGGTTCAAGCTCCACCGGAACGTTTGGTAAAACATAAGGTCAAAAATTAAAAATCACGATGGAAAAATTTTAAATTGCATTTAGCGATATAACGGACAATTTTTTATTTCCCATTTTGCGGTTACCGATTATGCTGAATTTATTCGGGGCTTCTTAAATTATTTTTGGAAGAAATTCTGGAATATGGCCATCTGGGGCGGAACTGAGCCAATTCTTAACCGATAATGATGAGATAGGATATGCTAGATGGGAATAGGATTGTTAAATGATTTTTGGAAAAAGTTCTGGGAATATGGCCATATGCGGTTTGTTGGTGGAAAATGGAATTCTTAAATGATTTTTGAAAGAAGTTTTGGAATATGGCCGCCTTGGACGGAACTCAAGCAACTCAACAAATTGGATTTGTTTAATGGAAATGAGAATCATTAAAAATTTCTAGAAGTTGTTTAATATTGCTACTTGGAACGGGACACGGCTATTACTTAACCGATAATGATGGGATTCACACGTTGGATAAATATGGGATTATAAAATGAAGATGCTGTACTCGCCAGAAGATGAGACCCCGGTTCATAATTTTCCTCTTTCCTTCCTCAGTGCAATTATTGGATGTTTTATTGAATTACCTCCTAAACCATTTATACTCTTGTATTGCAGGTAAATCAAAATTATAAATTTCCGCTTGATTCGAAAGGTTCTGGAAATCTCTAGTTCTTAGAAGACATCATATTCTATGTTCCTATGAACAGATTTCGAGGTCATTAATGATAACACTACTATAAATTTATCCGAGCCCTTTGTGTTGGGTTCAAAACGTGTTTTTGTGTGAGAGGAGGTAGTTGGTCTGCCGCTCAGGTACTGGTGATATCCCTTATCACAAATATGTTAACATCACGAGCCGCTTATTTCAAGAAAGACGCCTGCTTATTACCGGGTTCCACCCTAGTGTAAATTACCGAGTTCCGTCCCAGGTAGCCATATTCCAGAACTTCTTTCAAAAGTTATTGAAGAATTTTAATTCCATCCACAACATTCAATTTCAGCATATTCTGTTAAGAACTTATCGAATTCCATTCCAGGTGGCCATATTCCAGAATTTTTCCATAAGTCAAATTATGGCACCAACGAGAATCACATTCATTAAAATTTAAAAAAAACAATTTTGAATAATACTACAAGGTAGAACAGCACGCAGCTATGATATGATCAAACGATTATTGCAGATGAAAGATTTCTGTGATAGTAACCAGCCGAAGGTCCTGAAATGCAAATTACGGAGAATAATTGTTCGTTTATGGCGAAATTTTTAAACGTTTTTAAACCAATAAAAATGGCCAAATTAAGTCTTCAAGGATCACAAATGACTTTTGGAGACTTTTACAAGCAGTGCAGCTTCCATTAAAAATATAAATAAAAAAAAATAGATTCCTCATGGACTAGAGATCTTGATAAAATAATAGACACGAGACAAATATTTTATTAAACAGGAAATTAAGGAAGAAGCAGCAGCCCACATTTTACTAACTGGCAAAAATCGTTTTAGCTGTTCCAGCAACACACGTGCCCTTCTAAAAATGTTTTTCGGCATTAAAATTGGTCCTTTCTGATGTCAGGAATAAATTAAGTGGTGATAATTTAGCAAATATTTTGTAAGTTAGATTAAAGAAACTTTTTTTCAGTTTTTAGTCTCGTGTACATAATGTATAATTAAATGTAATAAAATATTGACGAAGTCAAGTTTCTTGTAGAAAAAATAAAATCACACTCGGAAGTCTACACATAATAAAAATTGTAAGCAAGTGCGAACAAGTATATGTGGTTTTTATTTAGTAAAAAAAAGCATGGTATATAAATCTCTATGATATTTAAATCGGTCTTTCAGCATGTTTGCGGTAAGAAGGCTGCCAAATTTTGGGCTTAGTTCGTCCAGAATTTCTACCCATAATTTATTCATTATTCCTGAATTTCTCTCTTCATTGGGAAGGCAAATATAATATTAAATAAAGGGGGGGGGCGATCGAACACTAACGTTAATAATGCCTCATCAAAGGCGTCTTTTTCGTCGACATTTAACAATAAATCTTGAGTTGTTTTTTTCTATTTTATTTTTTTTTTAGGTTTTTCTACGACAATGGATGTATCGATAAGTTTTATGAAAATAACATTGAAAACAACCAAAAATATGTCAACCCGACATCCCAATATCAGGGATGGGCGGGTAGATTACGTAAGGTAATCTACGTAGTTGTCGACACGTAATCTAGCACGTAGATTACATACCGATTTTTTGCTTTTCCGACGTCGACAACATAGACAACGTCGACAACTTAGAAAATGATATTAAAACTAAATTTTTAATTATTTTGCGTTAACCGCACTATTAAAATTGATGAATAATTACTTAAATTTAATTCTAACATTTTTACAAGCATTTTATAAATTAAAAATAAATTTAAAATCTCTGACCAAGAGGCATCTATCTATCTATCTAAAACTTTTGAATATTTCAATAGATTATATGCTTTGCGCGCCATCTTTTATCAAATAGATATATCCCTTTTGTGTTTTACTAACACAACGACGTAGTCGACGTTGTCGACGTTTTCGACGAGTTGTCGACGAAATCATGTAAAAACTAGTAGTCGACGCGTAATCGCCCATCCCTGCCCAATATGCAATGCCGACGGAATTCCATTTACATTCGCGTTCTAAAACTACACTGCTTCTATGGAAAGAACCATGTGTATCACGCGGAAATTCGTACTCCCCGCCAAAGAAAAGTGTCACAAAAATTCCGGTGTCGGTGTGAATCCCAACTAAAAAGAGAAAAAAATCACAGAAATAAAAGTCACGTGTTTGTATATATTTTCTAATTGGAGTAAATAATAATTCTTATCCGAAATAAAACAAAAATTTCCATTTATAATAAAATAAATATTAATATTTTATTCACATTATTTTTTATTTATGTACAAAAAAGCATAGAAAATTTATTTACATATTTAATTTTCATAAATTGAGTTTTGTATTGCATCCGCCACGTTGTATTGCATCCGCCACGTTGTATTGCATCCGCCATATTGAGATCTTGAAAAAAAAATCATTGAAAATTTACTACGTAAATGTATTTCGCGCCGACGCCATTGTGAGACAGATCTGTATTACCTTTTTAGTCCAAATTTTCACATCGCGATCACTAAATAAGTTAAAAATTATTATTATATATTTAAATATAAAATTATTTACTTTAACAAATCGAAAAACATTATAATGAAACACAACACTTTAAAGTAAAAAAACTAATTATGTAGTGCAACCGTGCACGTCGACTTGTCAGAAGAAACTGAAAATAAAAGATACAATCGAAACTTATAAAACGAAAATAATATTACCGCGAAATAGAAAGAGAAAAACAATTATTTTTGCCCAAAATCAATATTTTTGTGTCTTTGATATTTTGTAGTACGGAGTTTTGTATTACATTTGAGCAGTTTTTTCCACACAGTGGAAAAATTGCATACTGGGTTGGGATACTTTCGTTGTTTTGGATGCTGTTTTCAATACTAATCTCACTATATTTAATTAAACCACTGTATAATATTGGTGGATAACTTGAGTTTATGTCCGTACTAACGATAAGTTTTTGTATGGAGTTGGAGGATTTCTTTGCTATTATTGTGACGAAAAACAGCAACAAAAACCAAAATCTGAAAACAACATTGAAAACAATCACGAAAACAATCCATGTAAATGCTACATAAATTTCTATATTAAAAAGGTTTCCTTATTAACAACTTATTTTAAATATTGCATGCATCATAGGAACCATTGCATACTATGATTTGCATTGTAACTTTGCAACCAAATAAAATAAACTAATAATCTCGTCGTTATGGAAACCCCCGTTATAATTTTGTAATTCTATATGAGTTGCTGGGGGCATATTTGGGAAATCGATTCGATTGCTTTTCGATTCGAACGTTTGGTATTTTGGGAATTCGAACGAAAATAACAACTTACATTGTCAAATAAAGAGTAGGGAAATTAATTTTAATCATTATACCTCTAATAATCATTTAGATCTTGGCAATATTTTGACGTTTAATTGCAATAATGTTTTTGCTTGATTTTTTCCAAACATCGGAGGATCGAATTGGCGGCCCATGACTGTTTAATTTGTTTAAGGTCGTATTTTTCGTTATTCTAAATTATATACAATAAATTTTAGTTAAAAATTACATTTGAAATTTCTATAAGATTACACATTTTTTAAAGCAAAAAAAACAGTTCAACAGATATGTAAAAAATCTATTATTTTATTATATGTATTTAATAGTAATTCATTAAACGATATTTTTATTTTCAAAATAGCGTGTGCATAAATAAAATCAAAGTATGTACTTATATTTTAAAATTTTGCTCTTTGTATTCGCCTTCGTGAACAAAACTACTACGAATAAAAATTCGTTCATGATCGTAGAATTATTGGTCGTAATTGAATTTCTTCTTTTCTTGTTATACGTTTTCGTTTAAATAAAATTCGATTTCAAATTCCCAAATACCGATGATTCGAAAATGTCGTTCGATTGATCGAACTCGATTTCCCAAATAGGTCTCCTGCTATTTGTTTCACGCAGTTTTAAGTTTATCCTTTGTGGTGTGTGGATATATTGTAACAGATGCTAATAAAAAATATTGATTTTTTATTTTCTTCGATACAAAAAATTTTTGCTGTAGTATAAATTCTATTAGAATTTCTGTCGAATGTTTTAATTCAATAAAGTTTTATTATTATTAATCGGCACAAACATGGTAAAAATAAATAAAATTCTTCATATTCTAATTATTTTTTAAAGAAACATTGCTACGATGGATAAGTGCTGGCAAACAATATAAAAGAAAAGGGAAAAGGGGAAAGATAGTTATGTAGCAACAAAAACCGTTAATAAGAGAAAGTTTGATGAGAATACTTCTACAAATATCCAATGTTCAAAATGAGAGAAAAGAAAATATGATTGTAATTATTTAAAATTTGGATTAACATGGAATAGGAAGAAAGATGATCCACGTCCACTGTGTATTATTTGCCAAGAAATGCTAGCTAATGAGAGTATGCGACCTAGTAAATTATTGCGGCATTTTGAAACGAAACACCTTGATGTAAAAAATGGATTATTTTAAAACAAAATTGCAGGAATTAATTAATTATAAAAATTTGCTTTCCCACTTTACCGGCATTAACGAAAAAGCTATGTTCGCCTCATAGCTCATTAGTTTGCGTATTGCACAATCTGGTAAGCCCCATACCATTGGAGAGTCCTTAGTACTTCCAGCGATAAAAGACGCTGTTAGAGTTATGTTTGGAGAGAAGAGCTTAAAGGAAGTCGAAACAATTCCACATTCCAATAACACTGTTGCTCGTAGAATTGATCAAATGTCTGAATGGGTAAAAAAGCAACTAATTAGTAGAATTCAGGTTAGTGGACTTTTTGCGTTACAACTAGATGAATCAACAGATGTACAAGGGCTATCCCAACTAATAGCTTCCATTCGTTTTCTATGACAACGAGGTTTTTGATGTAGTATGTCTATTTTGTGAACCAATCATTCGAGGAACTGGCCAAATAATTTTCAATACGTTTGACAATTAGGTATATAACATTGAAAAAATGAATTGGGAAAACTGTGTCGGAATATGTAATGATGGTGCAGGAGCAATGTGTGGTAAAATCAGTGGTGCTATTACGCGCTGTCTTCAAAATTGTTCAAATGTGACATGGACTCATTGCACTATTCATAGAGAAGCGGTTATGTCTAAAAGTATACCAAAAAATCTAAACACAGTTTTCACTACTGCTATAAAAATGTAAGTTTTATCAAGAGCAGACCATTACAATCACGTTTGTTTCAAAATCTATCCGAAAATAGGGGAAGTCTCCATAAATCTCTACTTCTGCACACAGACGTTGGCTATCGAGGGGCAAACTTGTTGAACTTCGTGAAGAAGTAGCCATATATTTAAATGAAAACAAAAATGATGAGTATACAACTGTTTTGCGTGGTGAGGATTGTGAATTTATATATTTTCGATTCATAATAAAATTAAAGCTTTTTCGTGGAAAAATAATATTAAAAGTTGTAACTATGACTGCTTTTATACATTACAAACTTTTACCATTGAAAATGAAATAGCACCACATAATGATTTTATTTTTGTAATAATTGAACATTTCCACGATGAAATGAAAATTCTAGATAAATAACATGGTTATAATTCGTTTTCAATACGGTTCAGCTACTGATATATCGACAAAAGCGGATGAAGATTTCATAGAGTTATGTGAGGATAGTGATTTTATAATTAATTTAGACCGAAAAAAATTGATACATTTTTGGTTGTCAGTACAAACTTTATATCCTATTTTACACACTGCGGCTTTAAAAGTACAACTTCCATTATCAACAACGTATGTGAAATGGCATTTTCAGCAATGTTTGCGTTAAAAAACAAATATCGCAATAAATTACAATTATCAAACTCACTTCGCCTGAAAATAACTAATACAAAAGTAAATGTCGAAGATGTTATTAGAAAAATAAAAATCAGACCCATTCATTAATTAATTTTTTTTGATATTAATAAATATATGGTTTAAAGTTTTTACATTTTCCTTTTTTTACAGATGGCTCACGAAAACCTTAGGGTTTTATTTAGTAGTTCGCGACTGGTGAAAGTTTGGGAACCCCTGCGGAGATGTTCCTGATCAATTTGATCAGTGTAGGTAGGTCGTACATCATTAGAAATCCTAATGTAGGGGATACATATAGAAAAAAGGCAAGTCAAGTGAAGATTTTAAAAATTTCTGTAACTACTGAACGAAATTTCGATCGTTGTTCTTTTGTCGTTGACTAAAATACCTTATTCAAAAGATTTTTTGTTTAAATAATTAATTTTAATTAATAGTAATTAACATTTTTTTTGGAATTTTCCCTTTATTATTGTTGGCTACACTTTTAGCTAATATATGTATTGACAATTTTTTACGATGCACACTTTTTGTTAACTTTAAATACTTCATTCCGGTAGCAATCGTCAAAGTCATTTTATTTTAATCATTTCTGTAGTTTATGAATAAATGCAAATACCAAATATAATTCGAAGTATATATTTTGCACAGATATCTTGAAATTGATTAAAAAAATTGAAAAATATTTAGAAAATTTTTATTTAATTGGTTTTATTGATTGCTTCAAAAATTAAAAATAATTAATACTAGACAACTGAATTTATTTAATTAGATTATACAGACCGAAAGTTTTGCTTTGTTATTTTAGTTAAAACTTTTACTGTGTGTTGTGGTTTATAAGCACAGAAATAACTCATCAAAATTGTTATGGTATATAGATAGATATGTTGTAGGTATGCTATATGTTTCTCTATAAGAATATGACAAATCTGTATAACCTATAAAATAATTTAATTATAAATTTCAGAAAACCAATAAGCTTATACTAATTTTATTTTTTTTGCAAATTCTTTCAATAAATTTAAATTAACCACAAAATATGTTTGGTATTTATAAAGATTTTGATAATATGGAACCATTGAACACATTATTATGGTTACGCATATCTCAGAGATAATATATTAAACCAGATTTTGCAAATGCTTGGACAAACAAAATTTTTGTGGTAAAATGTTATCTCCATTGTGACCACACTTTTGAACTATTGAGTTTTCTTCACTTTTAAATAATTTAGCGGTTAATGGAGGACAGTTAAAATTATTTGACTAAATCTACACAGTTCTTCCATTAAAGGAAATCAAAATTAGACTGTAGAGTTATTAACATCTCAACATAAAATTGCGTGTTTGCATTCGGAATAGTTCGCCCGCCGTGTGTTTGAGCTAGTCTAATACTCCTTCAACAAAACTAATTGTAGCATAGAAATATACGCCTACCGTGTAGGAGCTTGTCCACAATTCCTTAATAACTTTAACTGTTTGTAAAAAATTGATTTATTAGTTCTACATATTTCATTTATATACAAAAATCATAAAACTAGTTACACTAACAAAATGCCGCCCAGCCTAGAGTACCCAGAGGGCTTTGGTTGTCTCTGTGTACACCTAGGAATACCTTGATAGTCACGGAGAGCGGATACTGCATCGGCAATATTTAGGCGCAACCGGCCTCCAAATGCCAGTGGAATAACTTTGCAAAAACAAGCAATGAGTACAACAAACACGGTATGCAATAGCCAAAAATTTCAAACTCCGTGAACAATTGAGAAATAAAAGAATTTACAACCAAATTGAAAGAAGAATTTACATTTTTAAAGAAACAAAATTAAGATCTCAAAAATCAGTGGAAAACGTGCAACACTGCGATTGATGGTGTCATTAATCCATTCCATATGTATATGAACAAGAACTAGAAAGATAAATAAATTGGGTGTTGAACCGGAACAAAAGGCCCACTAAGAAAAGAAAGCGCAACACTACAGACGGGTCGGCCTTATATCTAAGCAAAGGCTGACCCACCTTCATAGAAATGACGCTTTATCCTTTGGTATCCCATGCGGCATTGGTTCCCGTAGCTCAGTCTGGTAAAGGGTAACGATGTGGGTTTTGGGGGTTCCAGGTATCCAGATATCTGCCTAGTTTACCACATAGCCAGCCTACATAGGGCAGCCTTGACCGTGGTGGTATTTGTAAAATGTTTACACACACCTCTTACCCTAAACTAACTAAAATTATTTGACCCATAGGCCCTAATTGAGGGGGTAGTGCTAGTAAAAATTGTGATATTGGTAAATATCACTATAAAACATAACAATAAAAAAACAAAAAAAAAATCTAATTTAAAAATCAAATCACCAAATCACTAAAAGTTGACACTTTGTAACGAAACCTGTGTGATCGTTTGAATTTTTCCTCGGTGAAGGATCTCTCAGAACGTTGTTTCGTGTTCAGAAAATAGAATGCTGATTCATTTCCCTTGCGGGGTCAGTTGAAGCGCGGCTAATGTTCAGGAGTTTAGGGGTGGGCTTTGCAAGGGTTGAATACAGTCTTGTCAGACCGCTGATTGAAAGAACAATATTATAAAAATTAGCATAAAAAGTTAAACTAAGTTGGGAAATACTATGGATATTTGATGAAGTTGTAAAATTTTACTAGAGGGGCAAAATTGGTAGATGTATGCAAATTAACAAGAAAATTTAACTGAAATTAAATGTTGAGGAAAAGGTTTAATTATGACCGAAGGGAAAATGTTTATTTAGGTATGACGGAAATGGGAATGACAGATGGGAAAGATCATCACGACCGATTGAGTAGAGGGTAACTACCAATAAAAATAAAGTTTGAAAAAGAAAAAAACTAGATTGATTAAGGTGAGTATAGAAGAAAGAACAACGGTAGAAAAGTGTACCCGTCATTGTACTACCTACCTGATCTCACGATAATTGCTTTAAAAAGATTATTTAAATTTTTCACCAATTTCAAAATTAAAATAATGATACTTTATTTAATCATTAAAAAAAGAAAAAAATCAATAATGAAATTATAATTTAAAAGAAATTTAAATGGAATAATAATAATAAAAATTATAGGCGCTAAATTTAAACTAGCCCTAATCTATTTAATAACTAACTAGGCCTAAGAAACTTAATTAACAAAACAATTGATTAAAATTAAAAAATTAATAAAAATAAAACAAATTGGTTACTTGGTTTCGCAGAAAATAATCGGTATGAAATGTTGATGAAGTTGTTGCTAATGTTGACTGTTGTTTCCTTGAGATGAATGTCGTCAATTTTATATTGTAGAAGGTAAAATTGAAGGTGTATGACGATAGTAATGACGTTATTCACATTAATTTAATTATTTCGGAACGATTATTATATCGGTTTTATTACTGATTTTCGATTTATTAAAATATTTTTATTATAATCTGAATATTATTAACTGGATCGTCCATTTTAGATTCGTAATTTTACAAAATGTTTCACATAATATATCACACACTGATAACTCAATCAGTCTCTGTATCTCAAAAATGTCATTGAGACCACATTTTTCCCAATTTTCGAATAAAATAAAAGTTTAGTTTTCGGATTATGAAGAAACTCACAATTTTATTTACATTTAATCGAACTAGAGTACTTATGTTATATCATACACGATCCTAACAAGTAATTTCGACGTCGACCAAACAACAATGTAGCAAAGCAACAGGTTGTAACGAATTTCGCATTTCGTTCCCGGTTACATTTTTTCAGAGAGAGAAAAAAAAACACTTCTTCGCGTTGCATTAATTGTGAGTTAGGAGTGGAATGGAGAATTATAGTTTTCACGCCGAAAACTCTTTATTTTTTATAGCTCTGGAATTTATCCAGAGCAATTAATAATTTATTTTAAACTTATTTTTTAAAACAATTTTATTTACGAAAAACTATAATGTTAGTGGAACGAGTACACGAATAATAATGAACTTAAAAATAATTTATAAAGATAATTTAATGTTGGCGATGTGGTATCATGTTGCTCGTTGCGTTTCTAAGAATTGTTTGTTTGGCAGTATCAGCTAAAATGAAGACGACATACAATGTGATATGCTAATTGATGCATTATGGCATGTTGTTGTATTATGCCTGATCAGCTAGATTATCGTGGGATACGTAACTTTAGTTAAATACTGATGTTGTTGTTGTTGCTGCTGTTGATACGTAACTGGGGTGCGTATCCCTGGGATAGTGGTTTATAACTTTGTTGTTTAGCATCGTGACGGCCAATAATGTGTAATGAACGAATAATATTGATACACCAGAACAAATCTGTACGGTTAACTTACAATAAATTTGTATTGATTTTGTTTGTATTGTATAATTGTATTATGATTTAATATTGAGGGAAACTGGTATTGATGACGATGGTGTGATGAGAAAAATAAATTGTGGATGGCAGTCGGGGTTTGAATTTAACACAATAATTATCGCCTTAAAAAAAACAAAGTACAGACATTTAGTTTTAAATTTCGACAATTATGACTAAAAATATTTTAAAATTATAAAGTAAGCTCTAATAATAAATGTTCGTGTATGATAGCACCTTTGTGAAGATAGCCCAAATTTCTATCCCCGAAAACTTCGATAGTTGCATAGGGCAATATTATACAACTTTAGATATACTATCAAGAAAACATTTGGTTTAAATTCGAATATTTGAGTACAATTACCAAAAGAAAAAACATAATTAATATGATTTGTTTATAATATCAACAAAATAAACTATTTTAAAATGCGAATTGAATTTATTTTATATCACCATATATTATTAAATATTTTACTACCAAACCGATAAAATTATTCTTATAATTTTTTTGTTTACTCTCAGCCCAAAAAATAGACACATTTTTACTCTCAGCCCCGAAAATACTTGCTATCACGATAGTTCACAAATGCAATGAGAGTCGAAATAAAACAAGAAGATATTACCTTTGTGAAGATAGCCCAAATTTCTATCCCCGAAAATCGAAATAGTTGCTTATGGCAATACTATACAAGTTTATGTATACTAATTAATAATTATAGCAATAAATCTAAATTCGGGTATAAATATTTCCGAATAACAGTTAAATAATAAATAAAAATGTTAAGAGTTTAAAAAAAACAATAAAAAGTTACAAAACGCGTAATTAAACAAAAAACAATCAAATTCTACTATCCAAAAAATATTCTAACAGCGAAAATCAAGAATTACTTTAAATATTCCTCCTTCACCAAAATGCAATATTTTTACTCTCAGCCCAGAAAAATGTTTGTGTCATGATAGTTTTAGCTATCATGACAGTGAATTTTCGGGGCTGAGAGTAAAAATGTCGTGATTTTTTGGGCTGAGAGTAAAAAAAATGTCATGACAGCAATAATTAGTGTTGCCATCGCATTTTTCGGGGATGGAATTTGGCTATCTTCACATACATTATGATAGCTAGCGTGTAAAATAAATTTTGGGCTTATACACATCGTAAACAAGTTAATATATTTGTGTTTGAAAATCCATTGTGCAACACAAGAAACTTTATAAGGGGATCCATTTTTATGTGATCAAGTATATATCGAAAACCGATCCACTATAACAAAAAAACTGTTAAAAAGGTGTGAAACATTACTTGTGTGCCTTTTTAAGTAAGGAACTTGATTCGAATAAAAAAAAAATTGTTCATCGTGAAAAAAAATAAGTGAACTGGTTAAATAAATCGTGTGTGTGGAACTGGTGTGAAAATAACTAACTATTTCTGATAAGGGTGATTAATGCAAGAATAGTTTAACACAGTGGACTGGACATATAAAAGAGAAAATCCATGTGTAGTAAAATCTAAATTCCTTGAGTGAAAACAGTAAACACAAAATGATAATCGCCGTGATCCGAAGTGACAGACAGTTAAAGTCAGAGATTTGTGCGTTTTGTTTATTTTTTGTTTTCATAATCTAATAAATATAATAATAAGTCATATAAAACTAAATATAATTTAACTTAACTCAACAAACCATAATTAATAACAAAAACTAATATGTGCTACATAAATTCATAATTACGCTAATGATCAACCGCCAATAATATACCCATACTACGATATCCATTCATCATGTCATGGAAGTATCGCGAATATGAATACCAGTCATCGTACTATAACATCATGGCGCCCAACGATTACTTGATATAAATTATTGTAAGTCAGTTATTATTACTTTAGGATTACTTTAATTAATTTTTTTTGTGATACTAGGGCTGCGGGCCAATAGTCGGGTAAAAGTCAATTTTAAGTAACTTTTTCAGTAAATTCATTTATTTTTCAAAAACTCTATGGCAAACTGATCGAAAAATCTGTTCTAAATCCGATTTTTACCATAGTAAACGATTTACTCGACTATTGGCCGCAGCCTAGGTAGAAAATTAGTAAATAATATAAATTCATTAATTAATCAATGAAAGTATTATGATGTTTTTTTTTTCTATGGATCAAATTTTGGATTTTCTTTGTTGATTAATTAATTAGCTTGTAGTTTTATAATGATAATAATTTTTTTTTCCTTTTGGCTTTCTATTTAGTAATAGTGTTTTGTTATATAACCATTTTAATTAGTTGGTACCTAAACGATTAAAGCTCATAAGATTAATATTCCTTTGTATAATGTAAAAATGCAATTATTTAGATTCAATAATTATGGATTATTAAAGCAACATGAGATAAATTCCGTGCTGGGAGAGATGTAACGAGGTGAGTACTTCAACTGGACATGTGGAATTCATATGGAACATACATGTGGAATTCATGATTTTCTTCTATCTCGCGATGACTAGTCGTCTTTTGTGTTATCTTAGGTTTTTTTTCTTTTTCCTTTTATTATTTAAATTTAATTTACGGTCATTACTGATTGACTCATGCTCCGGAAACCCCAACTCTGTCGCTCCTGAGACTAGTTGTGCAATCGACCGTTACACCGGAACCTCTGAGCTGATAAAATATTTTCTGTTAACAGTCCAGCAGTAGTTGATCTGTTATAAGGTGACGTCCACCATACTGCAATGTAAGCAAAGCAATAATATAGCGAAACAACAATGTAGCAACAAGAAATTACAACAACCATGCAACACAACTCAAAGAAGTAAAATTTCATATTCAAACATTGTCGTTATAGATTTATATTTTCCTTTTAATTATTAAATAAAATATTTCCTAGAATTATAATCACACTACATAATAAATAATGAACAACGGTATGATTATAATTCTAATGTTACATTGCTGATTTTACATTATATTATCTTTTGACATATAATTCGTTTTTATGTTTCTTTACCACATAAATAATTTTGAATAAAAACTAAATCAAAATATGTGTATGTACTTTGAAGAGGAATAGATCAAATAAATTTGTTAAAGTGACTAAACTAACATCACTGTTTTCAATTTTTAAATCCATGTCTTCCTTAGCTCGCAGAACTTATACCGCAAAATACAATATAATAACTTATTAAATGTTGTTTAACTTATTAAATGCACTATTTATTAATTTATTTATAAATGGTGCCTTAGGGTCGACTACAAAAGATTATATAAAGCTTTCTTAAATGAATTTCTCGACAAGTGATAATCACAAGGTTCGTATACCTTATTAAATACCCGCGATGCCCTCGGAATTAGATCAGAAAGACCGTAGGTCGTTACCGCTCGGTCGATGAATAAAGCTCCATCACGTTGACATATCCGACGTTCGGGAGCATACAATGTAACACGTGCTAATAGCTCGATACAATCGACACGGGAGTGATATCACGCACAAACAGCGTGGAAGCTACATCACGGCCATTAATAGACGTTTCAGTTTCAAAAGATTGCATCGATTTTGATAATGCGGAAGAACGTAATCCACGGCACACATGGATGGTAAGCGCAGTAGCGCAAATAAAATAAACTGTTTCTGGATACTCTGAATCCTCTAAGAATAACAGTGGTAGGAGAGGGACCAAACAGGAGATGCATATTCTAAAATAGATCGAACATGGCAGACGTATAATGATGTTAAAGTTAACGGATCACTAAAGTTCTTGCAGCTTCGTTTAATGAAACCAAGCATAATGTACGACTTGAAATAGTGATGTTAACATGTCTGGTAAATGTAGCATCAGATTCAAAGATCACGCCAAGATCCGAAATGATCTCAACCCGATCAATGGTTTAGAAGAAATTTATTGTAATTGTAATTTATTGTTATTTTATTGCATAATTCCGATATCTAAAAGAGGCGAATATTAAATCAACTGGGGAGGCCCCTCTTCCTCGCTGTAATGTAATGATCGTTGAAAAAATTTCAATCTATTTTATTTGAGGGAGTTGTTTTTTAAATTTCTTAATTTAAAATGTGGTAAATCTCTTCTTGTAATAGATTTTCCACTTAAATTTTGTTTTGTGTTCGTGAGATTGTTTTTATTGATTTTCTCCATATATTTTTTAATTTTTCGGGCTGAAGAGTCGTTTAATGAACTTAGCGGAGAGACACACCTAAATTGTAAAGGCGTTTTTCGGGATGGTTTTCGGGCCAGCGTTTTTTATGAATATTTTTGTTTCATATGGTTGCATGCATAATAAGGTGCTGATCCATAATACAACCACTGATTATACTCTCCCATAGAGCGGTTATCAGAAAAGATGGAAATTTGGATTCGGCTTTCTCATTCACCGGCGAATACAGCAGTTTACCATCTTGTTCTGTCCAACTAACATGTGATCAGAAACAGGATGCAGTCAATCCCAGATGGTCTTATTATAGAATATCCTACCAACATCATTTAAGAATCCCATTTCCATTAAATTAATTCACATTCCGACTAGAAATAGCCGAATTCCGTCACAGGTGGCCATATTCGAAAACATTTTCCAAAAATGATTTTAGAATTTCATTTTTATCCACCCTAACATACAGTAATTTAAAAGAAAGTCAATCCTGAATGAAAATTTAATCAAAGTGTCGGATTAACTTTCAATAGAAATAAAATTTATAAAATTAAATATGAATTTACTGGATTGTACATTGAAGCACAAAAATTAAATTAGAAATCAGTCCATGACTAAAAAAATTTGAAATATAAAAACACGTACATATTGCAAAATTCCAGATGGCATCGCTTTAACATTAGTATTACGTTCCTGTCTTAAACTTGCAGGCAATTTTTTGTATAGATATGGAGCCATGTACAGACAACCACTACGCGTAGTTTCTAACTTTTTTTTGGCGTAACGCAAACTTTATGGTCTCTTAGATTGTAAGTGTTATCATTCAATAGACTGCGGTCCTAGCTTCTCATAAAGAACATTTTTAAAACTTTGTATATGTACAGGTTGCGAAACTGTAGCAATTTAGATCTATGAAACAATGGAAAAGAAGGCGACATGCGAGATTTAAAACAAGTGATCATGATATGATATTATATATCACGTTCACTTAACAGGGATGAACTCTTGATTACGGCTGAAAAACATTAATTTAGTTTTTGAACTTAGAACCATATAATGGCTTCAAACGTAAAACTGTCAAATCACGTTCAATAATTGGTTCTATGTTAATGCTATTTTTAGCACTGTATACTATTGCAGTATCATCAACAAAAGCAATCAAATCACCTGATAATTCAATGTCAAATACACAGTTTATATAAATTAGAAATAAAATAGGTCCCAGCACTGATCCCTGAGGAACTCCAATATAAAAAGGCCAAAAGAACTGTACGACAAATTGACACGAATTTTTTGTGATCTGTTACTTAAGTAACTTTTAAACCACTGAATGGCTATTCCATGAAAGCCAATATTTTGCATTTTACGTTGCAAAACATCATGATTCACAGTGACAAATGCCGTGGTGATATCGATAAACAAAGCCGCCAATTTATTATTATTTTTAAGATTAGTAAACAAAAAGTTATTAAATTTCAAAAGAGCGTCTTCGGTGGAAAGAACAAATCCAAATTGATTAGAGTTTAAGAATTTGATTTTAGTTAAATGAGACATTAATCCATTTTCACTAATCTCTCGAAATTTTTTGATATAATTGGTAATCGGGCGGTATAAATCGGGCGGTAATTATTTGGATCTGTCGTAGAACCTTTTTTATGAAGAAGTATAACAACTGCAGATTTCAATTTATCTGGGAAAACGCCATTAGAGAAGCTTAGATTAAACATATGTGTTAGTGTATCACAAATAATACAGCCAATTTTCTTAATGATAGAACTGCTTAACTGGTCGTCACTTACGGAATGTGTTTTTTTAAGTCTATGATACAACTTAAAACTTCACAACAATCTGCAGGAAAAAAATAAAAACTGGTATCAGAACTACAGTTTAGAATAGTAAAATTATTAATATTATTAGTATTGGGGCTACGAATTTGAAAAGACAGCCTATGTGACATTTCTAAAAAGTGTTTATTAAACACATTACTAATATCATCTATAGGAACAATATTATTGGAAGAATCTAATTCTTGATAACTCTTTCATTTTCCGGCTTATTAAGTAAAGAATCGACAAGCATCCAGTGGGCTTTGGCATTATTACTGTATAACTCGAAATTGAGTTTTTATTACTTCACTTTAGCATTTTTAACCAAAACGGCCCATTTTTTAGATAGACTATCAAAATATTTTAATAAGCTTTTATTGCGTGGGTGCTTTTAATTAAAATACCAATCCTATTTTTCTTATCTTAAAACTTTAAAAGTGACATGGCGGTCCAAGGTTCAATCGGTTTATTTTTAGATTTGTAAAGCTTCTGACTCAGGTCGACAAACTTATTAAAGATAGCAATAAAATTGTCAGAATTAGCAGATTGGATATTCGAATTGTGATTAAACCTTATTTCAATAAAAACCATGTTGTGGTCACATGAATACTAAAGTTTGCACTAGGTTTAGTTCTAAAAATATATGTTCGATACATGTGGCATATTTACTAATTAATCTAGGTGGTGTATTGATTAAAGATTGAAGACCAACAGATAACATGAGTGTTATATTTTCAAAAGTTTTGTTGTTATTTTGCAGGGTATCTATAATAAAATCACCAAGCATAAAAAAGTTCTTAAATGTTATGATGACATTAAAAGTAATTTGAATTCATTAATAAATGCATCAATTTGCTTTATAAAATGAAATCATAAATACAAAGAACGGAGAACAGTTGATTATTAATAAAAACATTTACCTGTAAGCAGTCCGCTGTTTTAAGACTGTGACAAATTATGTCACACCTAGATCTATTAATATCGTATTATAGTTAACACATTCAATGCTGTCCATCCAAATCTCAGTCAAAAAACATAAGATAGGTTTGCTATTAATTTTTTCGATGTGCGTTACAAAAATAGACAAAAATTGACAAGTTACGACCCAGGTGACCATATTCCAGTAACCCTTGCAAAAATTAATTTTAGAACCTCACTTTCATCCAACATACACAATCCTATCATAATCGGTTGAAAAATAGCTTAGTCACATCTCAAGGGTCATATTCCAGAACTTTTTCCAAAAATCGTTTTAGAATCCCATTCCCAGGTGGCCATATTCCAAAAATTCTTCTGAAAATTATTTTAGAATACCATTTTCATCCAACATACCTAATATACAATCTAATTTGATATGTGATTAAAAAAAACCAGCTGCTAAGCTTACCCAAAATTAAACCACGTGTAGGCGCATACGGGATGGTCGGTAACAATATCTCAATGTTCAGTTAAGCGAAATTTTTTGTCTACTTTTGAGTACAGATTTT
This sequence comes from Nephrotoma flavescens, assembly GCA_932526605.1. NCBI lineage: Eukaryota > Metazoa > Arthropoda > Insecta > Diptera > Tipulidae > Nephrotoma > Nephrotoma flavescens. The sequence continues at coordinate 181,842,967 of OW052222.1, forward strand.
TCGGTTTGAGCCGGAACTTTAATAGGCAATTTAGTTTGTTCTATTTTTATTATCGTTTATCTTCAAGGTATGAAGTTTAATAAATTAAGGAATGTGATATTTACTTAATTATTAAAACCAATTGTATTAGACATAGCCCCAAAATAACATGAACATATTGCATACAGCACAATAGAATTCTAAAACTAAGGTAAATCTACAATTGAGGCGTCTCAAATGTAGACCTACATGAGCTCGATATTCCCATTGCTAATAAACTTCTGCAAAATTACAGCAACCACGGACCCGTTGATTCCAAAAGATTTTTTCATATATCGTACAGAATTGCAAATTTATCAGTGGCTCAGTGCACGTGTTATATTAGAGCAACCAAAAACAAGAATGACAATGCCATTATTCATCATTTAAAATTAAATACCTGGCGAGGCTGCAAGTTGACAGTTATTATCCAGCAAGATATGCTAAATATGCCATTCAAGTTCAAAAGTTTGCTGTTTGTCGTGAGAGCCGCATTTGCAATTTACATGAACAAAGCACAAGGACAATCGGTACAAGTGTCTAAACTAATATTGGAAGAGCCATGTATCTCTATTTTATCGAAAAGCACTTTAACAAACAGACAAAAAAACATAAACACTTGCTTGTTTTGAATGGCACACCATATTTTTCACACCATACCTATTTTAAACATCCCTATGTCCTACGAAAACATGAAATACCTCGGCTCAATATCATAATGGGTGGGAAAACTACCAACTTGGTTTTATTGAGTCTTTTCCATTTCCAGCAATATCGTTCTGCAAGAGCGAATTTTTATACAGAAAAATTATATGTCTTCGTTTTTGTTTTACCCCTAAAGCTTTATTTATTTTTCCGAAAAGTTTTGTTTCATTTTATGAATACCAAAAATAAAAATCTTTTTTATTATTATCAAAATTTCGCAATAAACGTACAACAAAAAAAAATCTTTTTACGATTCTTTAATACTTTCCCGATTGTTTGTTGTATGTGTAGAGAGATATATACATAAATCGAGATCAATTTGATAATGGGAAAAAGAAAACTAAACGGGAAGCAAACTGTCTTATAAATATTATGGTACATCTTATATAAGTAATACGTTCGTCGTTATCTACGAGATAAAAGAAGTACATTTAAAAAGGAATATTCATTTACATAAATCAAAGCTCTCAAGTACAAAAATATCAAGCGCAATGCCACTTTTATCTCAGTACTATTACAAATGAACATGAAACTTATAATTTTTATAGTTTTTATGCACAAATCAAATCACAACTCGCTGAACTAAAAACGCATAAGAGAATTAAACTGTAGTACATGGATTTTATTGAAATAATTAAAAGTGGTTTATATTAAGTCAAAAGCTCTTCACAATAAAAAATGGCATATCAACACTTAAACTATTTTGTCCCAGTAGTAATAATCATAAAATAATCCATAACAAAAACACTGTGCTGTGCATAAAATATGCATCGTTTTGTGCTCTAGATTTTTAAAATAAAAATACAAACAAAGCACAAAGCGTTCTGCTCTTAATAATACGAATTATGCAATTGATTTTATCATTTTATTATTTGTGTATGCAAAAAAGCTCTTTAATGAAGCTAAACAAATTTTCAAGTTTCATGGTCACAGCAACGTTATTGTTATAATAAATGGCAGACGACAAAAACGATAACCGTTATTTTACTGGACTGGGACAAATGCAATGTGAAAAATGTACGGAATCGTGTGAGAAAATGCAAGTGCAAGAAAATTTAAGATTTTTTTTTAGTAGTATAATGTAATCTGATTTGCATCAGCTGCACTGTTTATTGTACGAGGTTGTGTAAATCGTTAGCGTGTTTCCATTTTTCGAGCAAATTTAAAAATCAGTTAATTTTACACAATTTTAAGTAAAGAAATTAATCTTTTGCAAATTTGTTAAAATCAGGCAGATCTACTAGTTGCAACTTCCTTATTAATTTAACAGTATTTTAGTGGCAGATTCACGCCACAAATCCAATTTAGGAAATACAACGGTTTTCTTATTTTTACGAGTAGTATTTATTCGATTGTTGTCACAATCAACCCTATTTTGATCAGTGAAATGTTTGAAAAAAATTATTATTATGTATGATTTCTAGAAATCCAACCTTTTAATAATGAAACTACTTAAACTAGATAAACAATAACATTCATGATTATGACTACACCTCATTGGCTAGAATTACCTGTAGAAAATCCGCAAGCCTTATTTTCAGTAGATCAATTTTAAAAAAAAATTATAGGTGATTTTTGGAAATGCAGCATTTTATTATTGAAATTTTTTAAACTGGTCGTACTAAACATACCAATCAATTTGTATGATTGTGTCAATTCTCCATCGGCCAAAATCATCCATTGAAAATTTTTATTTCAATCCTAATTTTAAAAAATCAATTTTGAAAATTGTGTATGAGTAATTATTAGAAATATCGCCATTTATGAAAGAGATTTCTTAAACTGGTTATGCAGAATACTTTTTACACTATTTGCCGTAGGCACTTGCTGGAACACATATAATTTATAGATGAGATTGTTTAGTTTTTATAAATTATATTTTATTAAAATTTAATTAATATGTCTTTCATAAACGTTTTTAATCAATCCTTCTTTATACATCTCTTATGTCTTAACTTTTCTCACTTAACTTATTCAACTGACTTAATCGACTGATTCGACTGACTTATTAAATCTATCACTTTAAATTTGGTTTTTCGTGAACTCACTATTTGCGAATAAAATTAAACAATAACAAAACATGGCGGAACTCAGAATTAGTCGATATAACAAGAATGCGTATCGTCAACGACAACTGGGTTCTGGTCATCGTATTGATATAAGGGTGGTGTCGTTTAATATTTCTTATCCTTAGCCAACTAGCCACATATTCCGTTTCTCTTAGATATTTCTGAGATTTGAGCAATTTTTTGTACAGTGATCATCTCCCTAGTTAATTAAATTTTACTATTCATCATCAACGACAAATGGGTTCTGGTCATCATATTGATATAAAGGAGGTGTCGTTTGATAGCCCTTATCTTAAGCCAACTAGCCACATATTCCGTTTTACATAGACATTTCTGAGATTTGAGCAATTTTTTTTACAATGATCATCTCCCTAATTAATTAAATTTTCCTATTCATCGTCAACGACAAATGGGTTCTGGTCATCGTATTGATATAAGGGTTGTGTCGTTTGATAGCTCTTATCTTAAGAGAACTAGCCACATATCCATTTTCTCTTAGACATCTCAGAGATTTGAACAATTTTTTTACAGTGATCATCCCCTTAGTTAATTAAATTTTCCTATTCATCGTCAACAACAAATAGGTTCTGGTCATCGTATTGATATAAGGGTGGTTTCGTTTGACAGATCTTATCCTTAGCCAACTAGCCACGTATTCAGTTTCTGTTAGACATCTCTGAGATTTGGGCAATTTTTTTTACAGTGATCATCGCCTTAGTTAATAAAATTTTTCTATTCATCGTCAACGACAAATGGGTTCTGGTCATCGTATTGATATAAAGGAGGTGTCGTTTGATAGCTCTTATCTTAAGCCAACTAGCTTGTAACGTTCTCACACTCTAAGTTAGGTTAGGCGAAGAGGTCACAAAAATAATGAAATTATTTTTGATCACATTGATAGCCAAGAACGTTATCAGAATCAGAATTATTGAATCATACACTTAGGCGGTCATATTTTTTCGCGGCTTACCTCAGGAGATGTGGGGTGGGGTTTCTAAGTTATGATTTCAATCTTGCTAGACCGCATTTAAAAAAAAAATTACTAGGAAAAAAAAATTAACATTTAATTACTGGAGATTATTGAACCTGACGGAAGATTATTGAACCTGACTGTAACAAAAACAAAATCAATTATATTAAAAAGTTAGAAGGTGGACCGAAAATATGAATGAATTACGACAGGATATCTTCAACATTGTAGAAGAACAGATTGATGGTTCACTGTATCTGTACCTACCTGTTACCTACACATTTGCTCCAATTTATTATTTTAGCACATCCTGAAATTTAAAACAACAACGAGCGAAAACGAATTAAATTTTGTGTGTAGCGAATTAAAAATCAAAGCCATAATATTGCGATCATTAATAGTAACATTATTTTATTTATACCAACAACAAAAACTCCAAATGCAAATTATTTTATAGAAATAAAATAGAAAATTGAAAATTATCATTTGTATTTTTACAAATCAAGATATATTATGTTAGTTAAGGGTTAGTGTCTTATAATTAAATATTTAATATTTAGAACGAAAATTAATAATGATTTCAGACTGAATATAATTGTAAAGAAACTTAATAGAATTTAACCGAGGAGGAAAAAAAAATATAAATATAATAACTAAAATAATAAAACTAATATTAATTAACAATAACTTGTGTAAAGCGCTTACGTACGTAGATGATATTTAACGTTGGCCGGCATTGATGACGTGTGATGATGGTCATAGGTAAAGCGATTTCCGTTGCTTTTATAATAACACAATGGTTCGAAGATTTGCGTATTCCATTATAGTCACTATATGATTTTTTCTTTTCTTTCTTTTTTTTTTTTTATATTTTGCAAATTAATCTACTTTCATAATTTCGTATTAACCTGAACAGTTCACAGTATTATACAAGTAGATTTCATGAACACGTATTTTGTTATGGATCACTGTATTATTTAAGCTTAAATCACGTTACATTAATCACTGCATATAATACTGCATCTTGCGCAACGTTTTTTCCGAATCGTTTTGCATGTGATTTAATTGATGCAATGTATTATTGATTTGTCGTTTATTTATTTATTTTAGTTAGATTATACAGACAATTTATCTATGTAATTATGTTTTTATTATTACAGCAAGATATTAGTCACTTATTTATGCATTTATTCTATGGCACGTTATGCATCGCACCGACGGTTAAAAAAAATCGTACGAGTATTATATTTTTACATGCATTGACTTTGAGCACCTTAAATATTTAACTAATTGAAGAACTTATTGTTTTTATACACAATATACTTTTAGTCTTAATTTTTAACTAAATAAAAATGATATTTTTATTTTCACTTGGATTTTCTTTCTTTTTTAATGCAGAAATTTTTATGTGCTTTAGCTTTTAGCACGACACACAAAAACCTAATCCAAAATACACAAACTGTGACTTATAAAAATATCAAACTAACTGATCGACTGATCAGTATTAAAATTCAAAATTAACTCTCCGACTGGCGCCTGCGTGGGCGTAAACTCCGCTTTTATAGTACCTCAAACATCCGTTACTTAAAAATTATCACCAAATTTTTACCATTATATTCCTGTCTCATTCGGGGTACGTTGTATGTGTGTGTATTTAATTCCGATAATTACGATAATTCGGTAAACCAAAATCAAACTAAAAAAATTATAAAACATAAACAGGGCTTGCAAATCAGGCAGGAACGACATAAGCTGACGTTACAAGCTACATATTTCGTTTTTCTTAGGCATCTCTGAGATTTGAGCAATTTTGTTTACAGTGATCATCTCCCTAGTTAATTAAATTTTACTATTCATCGTTAAAGACAAACTAGCTGACCTGTGACTGAATAATCAGTCACGTGATTACATTTTATTGAATTTTTGGTTAAAAATGATTAAGAAGATTTTTTAAGATGTAAATTTGATGCACTTTTATCAAAAATAAAGTAAATTCATATACGCTATTAAATATTTAATAAGAAATGTACAAAAGGTTAATAAAATATGAATTTACATTATAATCTACATGCGTAGAATCTTTACAAAAACAACATTCTTTGTGTGATGCGCCCATCCCGATCAGCTGATTGATCCCTTGTCTCAACGATAAACGCCTTGAGTCCGTCAAATGAGCGGCATCGTGAAAACGCCACATACAGCTGACCGTGTGTATATACGGGGGCCGGCAAGTATACTTCTACCTTCTTCAAGCTTTGGCCCTAACTGTTGTTGGATGGTTATGGCGAACGCTAGTTTGACCGGAAATTGGAGGCGAAACATTTTAAATGAGAAGGTCTCTTCCGAGGGTGAGAGCTTCATGCGTGGGATGAGCGAGGGCCCTGGCATGATGCTGGCCTCATCTCTCATGATGAGTCGCACGCTTTTCAACTTGGTAGCGTGCGAGGAGTTTGGTTTCATTGATGAAACTGATGACTCATCCATTGGAAACGGCAGTTTGAAAATGTTATGTAGCGTACGCCCACCTTCCATCAAGCTCTTGGCGATTCCAGTGAAGGCGGAGCAAATGGACTCCAAGCCACGAACCTTGGTAAATGCAATGAGTGATTGCAGTACAAATGTCTTGCCAGGCCTGCCAGGAGTGTCAACGTAAAACACCTTTGCTGACAGGGTTTCAGATTCGAATGCGCTTCGGACCTCAATAATGACGCGCTTCTGGTCTTCATTTGCACTCGCATACATGTTGTCGAAACGCGCCTAAACTAAATATTAAAATCTCAAAAGGGAAAAGCACACAATTGCCATAGCGCGCAACTTTAATCTAAATATTCAATAAGAAATGTACAAAAAGACCGCTGTATTTGTGTGTTATTTTCATTTAAATATGAATAATTTTGACATACTAAACTAATGCACTTATGTAGATTAGATAACTGATCTATCACCACACAAAAAGTAGAAACACGTCATGCTAGTTCAAGCATGAAATTTAGAGCTTAATAAATTATCCGGTTACGAAATACTGGGACACAAATCAACCGCATATCGGGACGAAACTTCCCACTTAACCTTTTCGCATAAATTAAGAAATCCCATGACTTTTGCCTGAAATGATTATTCCCAAATTTCCATAGATATTATGTTTGTGTAAGTATTAAGGTTCTTCACTCGCAAAATTTTGTCATGACGATAGAGTGCCATGACAAAATTGTATTTCACACCTCTTAACACCAAAATGTTTGTATGTATATGTACAATAATTTTATGTTCTCTGTTTTGTTCTGTATTGTCACGGTGTAATGACATTTCAATATACAAACATATTTTGTCATGACATTCTGGCGTCGTGATTCATATATAAGAAGTACAGTATATTCATATATAAGAAGCACATATATGAAAAAATACCTTTCACCTGATACATGTTTCATTACGATACGCGCACGGGAAATAGGTTAAAAAGGGAGCACAAACTAAAAATTAAGCGTATTAATATATAAGATGGGTTCTGGTCATCGTATTGATATAAAGGTGGTGTCGTTTGATAGTTCTTATCTTAAGCCAACTAGCCACATATACCGTTTCTCTTAGGCATCTCTTAGATTTCGGCAATTTTTTATACAGTACGCGTTTTTTAATTTTTTTAAACTGTCGTCTAGTCTTCTAAAATCGGTGGATATTGAACGAACTTTGAACATTTATTTGGATTTGTTGGTGATTTTTACTATCTTGAATTATCCTATTCGAAATTGATTGCCAAAAATATTTTAAAGTATTAGAAATTAGATGTGCTTTTGAGTAATTTTTGGTTTTAAAAACGCCATAATTGGGTTTCATAATAAAATATTTCTACAATTTATAACGTAAACATAACATTTCGAATTTCGTATTAATTTATTTTTATTTGGCATTTGTTTCCGAAGTCGCTAATTTAGTAGTTGCATTATAACTGCATAACAAAATTTTTTAATATGCCTAACACTGCTTTTGCCAACTGTTTTACTAACACATGTGCATTTTTGTTATTTCTACAAATTTTATGTTCCGCCATGTTTTGTCATTTTTGAATTTTGTCGGAAACTTCATCACAGTTTAATATGTTGAAATTATCAATGCATATAGGATAGGAATTAATATAGGCGACATTGGCCGTGAATGTAAACGATTGCCTATTTTACATTGCGTCAATGTCCTAAGAATCAAAGATAGAATAAAAGGAACGCGACAAGTTTAGCCTAATTTACAATTTTATATTTACAAATAATGCAAGCGAATTTTTGAGGCATTCACCTCTTATGCATCTATTCGTCGCGTATGTGTTAATTCTTAGATTGGGAAATGTTGGATTGCCAAAATAGTTTTGACATCCACATCACTCCCCTTCCCAGAAAAATGCTATCCTGTCTAACGTAAATTGAAATTGGAAATCGGAAAATCAAATAAATTATGCGCGAGTGGATTAATTTTTTTTACGAAGGAAAATATTAATGGAAAACAATGATTACTTTAAGTTCTTTATTTCATTTTTATTATTTTTTTTACATAAAGATCTTTAGTTTTTTTGTTTTTTTGTTTTTACACGTCTGCACTTTGTTGGTTGGCAGCTCTGATAACGTGTTTCTCATATTTCTTTTTATGTATATACTTGCGTATCCTATCACGTTGTATGCTAAGATTACCATCAATGTTACTGCTATCAACTCTACATATAGGGAAGTATAGTCGCCCAAATGCTCTCTTCCTGTTTGCGTTCGGAAATTAGTGTATTGATTGGATCGCCTCCAAAGACCAGGATTTCTACAGAGAGGAAATCTGTAAATTGCCTGAGAGATGGGGTAAGTTATAGCTGCAATTGGAGCATATTTTTAAGAAATAATTCTTACGTTTTCTAAACATGCAAATGCTTTTTATTTTCAAGCTTATTCAACATGGTCCAACATGTGAAACATTACGAAACATGGTGCAACATGACGATTCAAAAATTTTGTTACGCTAAATTTTATCAAAAGCGCTAAAACCAAATAAAATTTTAAATGAAGTCTCCAAGCCAACATAAAGCAACAGAGTGAAATATTTCACAACATCGCTCTGCAACATCCCGCAACATGGTTGTTGAACAAGGAACATGGTGCAACATCATGCAACAATTTGCAACTTATCGCATCGTGGTGCAACATCACGCAAAATTGTGCAGTGCAACTTGACGGCCTATCTGGAGAATCCTAAATCAATTTTCCAGAAATCAGAACTCCTTGTAATCATTTTCATGCATTCGAAAACTCTGTATCGCTAAATTATCTCATCAACAGCGTCCAAACCAAATAAAATGTTAAACGAAGGCTCCAAGCTTCACGGTTCTTATTAGATTACTCTAAAAATCTGGTTTTGCTAATCGGAAACGTTCCTCTAGCAATTTGTTTACAAATCGAGCAAGCCGGGAAAAATTTAAGAAAGCGGCCCGGGTCCCAACGGACATCCGTCTGAACGAATTTTCCAGAATGGCCACTGCCACCCTGCAAATTTCAATAAGCGCATGCAGAGGCCTCCACGTTGATTTTTGCCGGCTACAACTGAAGGAGAGGCTTACATGGCTTCTGGCTTACACCGTGATTACATAGATTGAAATAAAAAAAAACGCAAATTATAAATAATCATAAACCGGAGTTCCGCCGAAATTTGTCGGCCGGAACCTGAGGAACGAACAACAAAAATAAAAATTATAACGGCAGAGGGGTGCCCTAGAGCATATTAACCGGTCCCGGATCAGGATGCGGGCACCAAGGGACCGGCAACCCTACGCCGACACAGGATGTGAATTCCCCCCTCATACCCATACCAGAAATTTTAAGAATTCATTTTTTTATTTTATTAATTAAAGAAAAGAAAAAGAAAAAGAAACTGAACTTCCCACCAGAAAAAAAACGAGGGAGCGAAACCAATGCACACCGACTTACGACCGTTATTCGGCGCTCGATTACAAACTCCGAAATTTTCAAAATTTAACCAAAAAAGTAAAAATAAAAAAAAAAGTCGTACCTTAATTACTAAAAACCATGTGCAGCCGGTTGGCTACCCGTTAGATGCGTTGCGGGGAGGCCCCGATACCAAAATCACGCGGCCTTAATCGGCCGCCGAAAATGGTATATATTGGTGTCGGCGTCTTTCCACTGTTAACCAACCGTCGTTGGGCGTTGTCTCGCTGGACCGTAAATGAACGGAAGCCTTGATATACCACAGAAAATGGCCCTTCAGAATAATGTACACCAACCGCAATCGCGGCAAATGTGGGGCTTTGCGGCGCCCGCCCAATTAAATTTTGCGTCCAAGCGCCCCCAATGCCAAACCGCCAAACCCTATTACGTCGAATTGCTCTTAGTTTTACACCAACCAAACTTATTCCAGGATGTATCTCCAGTCAAAAGTTTAGGCACTCGAACCAATATTGCCCCGGACAAAAAAAAACTCGCACGCCAAACACTTTATCGCAAAAAATTTTTTATTATTTTTATTTTTTATTTATTATTTGTATATTTTTATAGTTTTTCTTGTTTAATAACACATTTAGGTTTCACATAAAAATTTTATAGTGTATGTTCTACAACAACCTTCCACATATCAAACTTTATTTTCAATTATTTTTTTATTTTTAATAACAAAACTGGATGACATTATTTTAATGACATTTAATGACATTTTAATGACATGTATTATAAAATTTCAAACCAAACTTTTTCTTTTAAAAATAAAAAACAAGACTCATTTTTAAGTCAAATTCCAATCAAAGACTCGTCAAAACAAATTTCGCGCACCACATAACGCACGACAATACACTCAAGAAAAATCTTTTCTCTTCTCTGTCTTTCGTTTGTATCAATTTACATTGATACAAACGAGAAACATATAACAAACAAAATTTTCTTAGAGTGTATCGCTTCACAAACACCCAGTGCACATTGGTCTCGCTCTCAACATTTATTTTTTCTTACCGCCGCGCCATCACACAAAAGGGTGTATAAAATCCAACAAACAACCGGTAAAGGGAGCAAAGACACAAACCGAGGGGAATATAATATAAAAAGTGATGGTTACGAACGCGTAGTCGTAACATCCTCTACACAAATTTTCCCTAAATCGGGACCAATCGCAATCGATTCCTGGCTAATCAAAACCTCTTCTTCACCAATTTTTAATAAAATCCTTAGATATATGTTAATAAATTGAACGACTATCCGCAAACACAAGAACTGTACAAAAATTAAAAAATTTTTAACGATTAAAATTTTACAGTGATATAAATTTAAATTAAATTACGCAATTAAAATTGTTCTTCTTCCACCGGAAAATTTTCAAACGCTCGTCTTTTGCTGCACTGATTGGCCCAAATTCATAACCGCCACGTCCTTCGAACTGTAAAAAGTAATCATGGTGTTTCCATAGTGATTTACAATGGGATACGGTGAATATGTGATTCCTGATTTTCGGCATTGTTGCTACATGCATTGGCTAATCAAAACCTCTTCTTCACCAATTTTTAATAAAATCTGGTAATCAAGAAACCTCCCACAGTAATTTTTATCAAAGTAGTTTGATCTGAGAAAAAAAACAAAAAGGAACCCTGGCCGCTTCGAAAGGCCCTCAAACCGAGTTTTTGTGAAAACAAGATGCATTGCATTAAATTTTTGGTACGAAAACCATATTTCAGCAATTTTTATGAAAATCGTTCGGGCCATTTTCGAAATCATAGATTTCCATTCGAGAGGTTTAAATTGTTTTTCCGCCATTTAAGCGAAAATTAATATTGACTTTTCATACTATAGTCGTGAAGTGCACACGAGGCGAATTGGCAAATATTCGATTGATCTACGCGTGACACCATTTTACAAAAATCAATCATCAATTAGGAATATGGTGCCTTTAAAACTTAAAATTTACCGGGCTATCAAAATATTTAAAGAAAGTAAGAGAGACTGTGGCAAATAAGCCATAGTGTGTGCTACAACGTATAGTCAGAATACCAGAAAATATTGCTGCTGTTCGTGAAAGTGTACGAGATAATCCAATGACAGCAATCAGACACCATGCGCAAGACTTGGACTTCGAAGATCAACGCTTATCAATATCATGCAAAATATTGGATTTATTCCCGAATTAAATTCAATTAACCAAGAGCTGCGTACGTATGCAGCTTAGATGCTGTTGTTTGACAATGGTCATCCGTTTTTTTATTGAAAAATTAATTATAAGTGACGAAGCTCATTTTCACTTAAGTGGGCATTTAAACAAACAAAACAACCATATCGGGGAAGTAGAGAATCCACAAATAATTCATCAATCTCCATTACAGCCTTGGAGGGATCATTGGACGACATTTTTACGAAAACCCAAATGGTCCAGCTGTTAGAGTCACTGGCGTACGTTATCGTGATAAGTAACTTTTTTAGACTAGTATTGCATGCCAATAGTTTGGTGAACATGTGGTTCCGATAGGATGGTACCACATGTCATACTACTTGAGAAACTATGGAATTGTCACGATAAATGTTTTCACAACAGCTAATTTTGAAATCTGGTAATGAGGATTTTTTTCCATGGTCACCCGATTTAACTGCTCCCAAGTTCTTTTTATGGGGTGTAGAAATTAACATGATACAGGGTGAAATGTGTAAAAGTGATGAATAATGTAATCAAAAGAGTCCGCATGTGTAAGCCAATAGAAGCGGACATTTGGCAGAAATTGTTTTTCATACATAATTCCGAATATTAATTAAACGATCTGTAAAGATTAAATCGATTTTTTCGGGTAAACACCCTGTATATATTAATATAAATGTATATAAATATATTAGACTAGTTTCATGAAAGGAATATTTTTTTAATTTTGAATTTTTAATAGGAAAATTCGTGAGAAAAACAAAATCATGCTTGTCTTCCACTATAGAAGGAACGTGCTACATAGAAATTTTTTTCTAAGATGAGTATGTGAATTAAAATTGAAAGTACGAAGAAAATCGAATATTCAGGCTTGATTATCTGAATTTTGTTTGTTATTTGAATTTTTCATAATTATAATGCTTCGCTTTCTCCATTAATATTTTCCGCTGTATAATTTTATTACAAGCACGCACGTTTGATAATAGGTTTTAGATGAATTAGGATAATCTGAATCCGAACATTTTGTTAAGACTTTTCCTAAAAATATTTCTTTAGAATTTCGATTCGACGGTTTCTTTTATAATTAGTGACGCAGTTAAGCATACAAGTACAGGATATAAACTTATATATGCTGAATCGTAAAAAATATCATCACGACGGTTTTTTATCTCGATCAATATTCTTAAGCATGCAAGTATAAGCTCATACCACATAAATCCTATCGTAATTCGTCTCGCTGTATCTATGTGCTATTTTCACGTAATTTTTATAGTATTTTTATGATGGTTTTTAAAGCCCGACAAAAACCATTATCGGACCAAAATATGTAGTACAAAGCTTCATAATATGGTTGGTCTTCTTGTTTACATTGCAAATAAATTATGTGCGTTAAGACGGATAGGATTCTGTTTTTATTTTCTTTCCAATAATTTTTTTTATCGTTTGGCTCTTATCTGTAGTTTTTTTTTTGATTCCTTCTTTAGACATATCCTATGTACATATATTTTATAAAATGTATACTGTGACGACATCTGGGCTAACATAAAAGACGATCATTGGAAAAAATATTATTAGAAAAATAATAAAAAGAGAAAAATTAATTTTCGTCTTTAACAAAGTTTAATTTATTTATACTTTATAATATTTAAAGAAAATCTTTTCAATCATTTTCCCATTAACCTATCGAAGCGTTAACGGTAAAACATATACTATATACATTAATTTATTTATGAGAATGAAATATAAATTAAAAAGAAACTTTTAATAATTAATTTTTAAATTGAAATTAATATTTAATTGATTCGCTTTTGTTTTTAAATTTATTATTAGAAATAATTATAATAATATAATTTATTTTATAATAATATGATTATTATAAATAATATAATTAAATAAAATAATTTCCATTAAATGCTTAAAATTAAATTTAATATTCATTCTATAAAATTAAATTAAAATAAATAAATATTTATTTCAAGTTAATTTATTCTAAATTAATTTGGATATAAAAATCGATACTCCCAAACTTATAAATATATATACGTATACTAACGAGACCGAACTCTGTTGGGCATTTTATTTGCTTACAAAAAAATATAGAAATATCGTATTTATACATAAATAAAATAAAATTGAAATAAAGAAAATCGTCTTCTTGGGTTTTCCTCAAATCTATTATACCATTCTGTGATTGATTGATTGGTTACAATGAAGATGGAATGAAAATTCGAATTTTGCTTTTATTTTTTGTATGTGTGTGTATATGTGTGTGTTATTTGGTTTGGGAGAATTTTGATTGATTCAATAAATTTTTTTTGGTTTTGTATTTGTAAGAAATGAGGAAAATTTGCTATCATTTCTGTCATCATAATCGTTTTGAATCGAAAAATGAGGATTGGCTCAATTATTTTTGTAGTGTGGGAGCTGTGTTATGAAAATTTGTATTTATATTCTAGTTATATTTTCTTTTTGTCAAGATATCTCTTCAGGCTATTATATTCTATTATATTAGATGAAAATAATATTTTCTATTTACATCTGTATATGTGTACCGAAAAGTTTAACAACTCGATTTTGCATCATTAGGACTATTCTTAACTATTTTCATTTGTAAGTTATTCATAAACATATTCTTAGAATCTGGATATAAGCATAACAATTTTAGGGACCTCTAAGGATTATTTTGACTAGACCCAGAACAATAACATAAATTGCTAAAATAATGTTAAAGTAAATACTGGCCGCCTGGAGTGCATAGCAGCACAAAAGGATGCCATTTGTTTGCTTATTTAGTAGTAACTAAAGATTTTGGGGCTATATGTATGTCTCATTCAGTAGCAGTATGCTTCTTTCATTAGACCTGTAAACTGGCTAGAATTCATTGAACTCATTGAGAATAGGCCAAATACCTATAGTAGCGAAAACGAAATAAATGAAATTAAAAAGTAAATACATATACATGAGAATGGAAATAATTGCTGTGTTTTAATATTGGAGCACTATCCGGTGCCGAAGGGAACTTTCTACTGAAACTGCTGCAGCTATTATTCACTGGTGTCGCTACTAATCAAAAAAATTAAATTGTAAACTTCATGCAGTCGAATGACATTTCTACTCTTGTGTTTTTGTTTGGAAAAAAAATCGCAAACATTTTAAAACAAACAAATTGCGAAATAAATAATTTAACAATGTTTTATTAATATTTAATTGTTCACAATAGTAAATACAGTGAATAAGTTTTTAAGTTTAAAATTTGAGTGCTGTGCCTGTGTGATACTTATATATATATATATATAAATGTTACTCCAACGAAAGCCTCTCGAACGTCATTAATATTCAAAACATCGTTGGGCACAGTTGTAAATGAGTTAGATTTTATCGTGAATTTCATTAAATGTCCGAAACGGATAGTTTAATTGCTGAGGGTAGTAATGATGTGCAGGATCCAAAAGCAAGGGCTATAGCTAAAGCAAAAAAAGCGTCGTCTACAAAGTTCAACCGTAGCAAAATGTAAAGGAATGATAAATGGTAAACTAGATACGGTATCTTTCTTGGATCCCGTATTTGCCGATATATAATCGAATTTAAGCGATATGAATAGTTGGAATGGAGCTTTTCTAAATACGCTGGAATCGAATAACTCTGAAGTTTTATTTGATTACTATAATCCGTGCTAGGATAATACACCAAATGAATTTACACACAATGAGAACACCCGTTGAAAAAGAAATTTTATTTTATGAATTACAAAAAGCTGGACGGCCCGTTAAAATTAGTAGTTAAGTACGTATAGTTAAGTACGTATTTGGCTGGAACCATCTAAGTAAGGAATCGCTCTATAACGATCTTTTTAATTTCAGAATGCTGTAATCAACCGCAGGTGATAGTAACATAAATATGGATGACAGATATAGTGATAATGGATTTATGGGTGTGAAAATGTCGAGACGGTGTTGTGCTGTTCATGCTATAATTGGCAACTTAAAAACCGTATGGTCCATTATTTCGAATTTCCAAAGAATGGGGATTAGTAAGTACCAATGGATTATTTCGATCCTGTAGGTAGGTAGAGGATTTTAATCCAATGTACTATTCTTTTCTAAAGCTCAGAAATGGGCAGACAAGATCCGCCACTTAATTCGAGATAAAAAAAAAACTGCGGCCCGTTACTGTACGAATCCCAACAATATTTGTTTCAAATATTGAACAATTTAGGCCCGGAGGAGATAAGCGATTATTCGATCCAGTTAAGAAAATTCACAGACGGAGGATGATATCACCTTGAGCAAAATGCCTTCAATAAATCTGCTTTAGAGACAGCACACTGAAGAACCAATGACAACAAATTTATGTGACAGTCCATCTCCTGAATAGAACCTATCTATCTAGAATATGATTTACCACAAACTAAACAGTTAGATGTTGAATCTCCACTTTTAACGTCCGAACCGGATGACGAACTCGAAGAGCGCCTTGAAGAAGATGAGGATCCACCAAATGAAAAACTCACATGCTCCGATAAGTATTTTATAAAAGACGAAGGTTCCCAAACTTCAACCTAAGCCGAATATTTTCTGGATGAACAAGATGAAATTAATCAGGTTCCATGTCGTCTATGTGCCAATGAATTTTTCGGAGAGCAACTACTATTTTGCCACGAAGATGCTCACATGAACTAATAAATAGTGTGCTACCGCGATTCGCAATCCCGTCCCACGATTACTTACCACAACAAATAAGTATACCATGCCTAAAAAGGGTTCATCAATGCGCGAAACAATGTACGATTTCGATTCGGTTCAAGAAAAACTAATGAACAGTTGAAATCGTGTTTTTTTAATTTAATAAATTTTCTTATCAATATACAAAATATTTTTGATTTATAAACATAATTTATTAAAGTTTTCCTTAAATTTCGCGATTTTATTATGTATTTTAAATCCTTAGATATATGTTATGAAATTGAACGACTATCCGCAAACACAAGAACTGTACAAAAATTAAAAAAATTTTAACGATTAAAATTTTACAGTGATATAAATTTAAATTAAATTACGCAATTAAAATTGTTCTTCTTCCACCGGAAAATTTTCAAACGCTCGTCTTTTGCTGCACTGATTGGCCCAAATTCATAACCGCCACGTCCTTCGAACTGTAAAAAGTAATCATGGTGTTTCCATAGTGATTTACAATGGGATACGGTGAATATGTGATTCCTGATTTTCGGCATTGTTGCTACATGCATTCTTCAACATCGACCGAAACGGCGCTCGTACATTCGTCCAAAATTGCAAATTGTGGATTGTGATAGCACATCGATAGCGTTTAGATCACGTCCCGACTTTCTAGATATGATAATTGTACAATTTCCAAAAATCGATGGTTATCGGTCTGACCCCGTCGCAACAATACATCGTACGTATGCGGCTAAATAATTTGATCACGTAGCGTACTTTAATTTTAATAAAAATTAAATTATATTATAAATTTAATTTTTTTTTTTATAAATTTTTTTTAAAACACAAAATTATTTTTTACTAAAAAGAATTTCGTACATTTTTCTAAACAATACAAAACAAAAAAAAATTGACATACGTCAAAATTTGAAGTTTTATTTGATTTAAGGGTTGTACAAAACAAGGGAAATTTAAAGTTTCACCCTGAAATGGATAGTGCTCCCGATAGCGGCTCCCGATAAATAAGTGAGCCAAGAATTTTTTTTATCGATTTTTAATTAAAAAGTTGAATGAAAAATTTTAGTTTAGAGTTACATAAATTAATTATATGCAAAAATAGCGCGCTAAATATAAGTTTTGACATAGAAAATTGGCTGCTCCGGATACAGCTATTGGGCGCTAATAAAAAAACACAGCAAATATATATACGTATATGAGTAGAAAAGGAAAGTATTAATTGAGCATAAAAGAACAATAAAAATATAAATGGAATAAAAAAAACTACTAATTGATTAAGGTGGAATCAGTTTGCTATTTTGTCTAATCTACTACTTGTCTACATTTTTCGTTTCTTAAAACAAGAAGTTTCTTAAACGGCTTTGTGAATGTAACTTGCTCTGATATTCAAGTATCAGATATAATCAAAATGAATTTCAACGTATTTTTAGCCAGTTCAATACTCTGCTATTTATAAATGTTGAACGACACGATTTTGGAAAAAAATTAATTCTTTTAAACTAATCTTCGAATTAAACTTAACGACGATATGTTATCGGAATTTTTGGTTTACTATAACATATTAACCAATATTTCATGTAGCATAATTCACAAGTAACACCTTGATTCACCGATCAGAAAACTTTCCTTGGAGTATTAACACTTAAAAAGTTTTATAATAACATTGCAATAAAGCCGGAAAAGTATGACAAATTATCGAAAATAATATTTTGTAAAGAGGGCTGGGCTGCTTGATGTAAGTTAATTATTTATAAATATGCTAGATACATAAAGTGAGCATCTCCTTCCTCAACAACTTTTTTCATATATATACTCTGAATAAATAATATCAATATATATATCGTCATCAATACCAATATCAATATCAATATCAATATCAATATCAATATCAATATCAATATCAATATCAATATCAATATCAATATCAATATCAATATCAATATCAATATCAATATCAATATCAATATCAATATCAATATCAATATCAATATCAATATCAATATCAATATCAATATCAATATCAATATCAATATCAATATCAATATCAATATCAATATCAATATCAATATCAATATCAATATCAATATCAATATCAATATCAATATCAATATCAATATCAATATCAATATCAATATCAATATCAATATCAATATCAATATCAATATCAATATCAATATCAATATCAATATCAATATCAATATCAATATCAATATCAATATCAATATCAATATCAATATCAATATCAATATCAATATCAATATCAATATCAATATCAATATCAATATCAATATCAATATCAATATCAATATCAATATCAATATCAATATCAATATCAATATCAATATCAATATCAATATCAATATCAATATCAATATCAATATCAATATCAATATCAATATCAATATCAATATCAATATCAATATCAATATCAATATCAATATCAATATCAATATCAATATCAATATCAATATCAATATCAATATCAATATCAATATCAATATCAATATCAATATCAATATCAATATCAATATCAATATCAATATCAATATCAATATCAATATCAATATCAATATCAATATCAATATCAATATCAATATCAATATCAATATCAATATCAATATCAATATCAATATCAATATCAATATCAATATCAATATCAATATCAATATCAATATCAATATCAATATCAATATCAATATCAATATCAATATCAATATCAATATCAATATCAATATCAATATCAATATCAATATCAATATCAATATCAATATCAATATCAATATCAATATCAATATCAATATCAATATCAATATCAATATCAATATCAATATCAATATCAATATCAATATCAATATCAATATCAATATCAATATCAATATCAATATCAATATCAATATCAATATCAATATCAATATCAATATCAATATCAATATCAATATCAATATCAATATCAATATCAATATCAATATCAATATCAATATCAATATCAATATCAATATCAATATCAATATCAATATCAATATCAATATCAATATCAATATCAATATCAATATCAATATCAATATCAATATCAATATCAATATCAATATCAATATCAATATCAATATCAATATCAATATCAATATCAATATCAATATCAATATCAATATCAATATCAATATCAATATCAATATCAATATCAATATCAATATCAATATCAATATCAATATCAATATCAATATCAATATCAATATCAATATCAATATCAATATCAATATCAATATCAATATCAATATCAATATCAATATCAATATCAATATCAATATCAATATCAATATCAATATCAATATCAATATCAATATCAATATCAATATCAATATCAATATCAATATCAATATCAATATCAATATCAATATCAATATCAATATCAATATCAATATCAATATCAATATCAATATCAATATCAATATCAATATCAATATCAATATCAATATCAATATCAATATCAATATCAATATCAATATCAATATCAATATCAATATCAATATCAATATCAATATCAATATCAATATCAATATCAATATCAATATCAATATCAATATCAATATCAATATCAATATCAATATCAATATCAATATCAATATCAATATCAATATCAATATCAATATCAATATCAATATCAATATCAATATCAATATCAATATCAATGCAAATGCAAATGCAAATGCAAATGCAAATGCAAATGCAAATGCAAACTCAAACAC